>NCTC01003990.1:0-15511 GCA_002319775.1 Fagopyrum tataricum | reverse complement strand
TCTAATCCAAGTCTACGTATAAAAATCACATCCATGACCTCGCCAAGGTACTCATAACTCATACAAAAAATCACATAACACCAAAAAAATCAAAACTCTTTGACAAAGCGGATTTGTTTCCCAAAGTGTTTCATCTCTTGCATCAAAAAAGTTTACAAAGTTCAAAAAAAAAAAAGAAAAGAAAATACAAAGTGAAAAGACGTCCGGCAAACCGGTCCATCCGAAAAAAATCGGATTTTACGAAACCGGTCAAAGACCGAAAGCAGGCAAAGCTTGCCGAGTGAACAATCCGCTCCATCTTCTGTCCTCTCCATTTCTTACATACGTGCAAAATATCACTTGTTTATTTGTGTGAATTGCGTTTCAAATTTTGTTGGATTTGCCCTACCTTGCTCAACCGCTAAACCGGCCCTTCCCAAAAGTAGAACCTTAACGCACTTGAACTTGGGTAACGTTGACTTAATTCGTCACCTTGCTCATTTGATTGCTTGCATTTGTTTGTATTCATTTGGAATCATGACTAACGTGGATATAGAAAACTCACAGGATGCTCGGTGAACGAGAAAATGCCTCCTTATCCGAGGAAGTTGTTAGTCTAAAGCAACAAATGGAGGAGATGAGGGCACAACTTTTGGCCCCTTACGACCACTCCACGCCCCGCCCCAAATCCAATTGACACCATGGTCGAGACTTCCACGTCCGACGCTCGTCGGAAGGGCAAAGCGTCTTTTGCGGGAACCGATCCCATCTCAAGGTCTTAGGCTTGCCTCAGTCATCGAAAGCCAAACTCAACAAGACGGCAGACACCACCTCAATGAGACCGAGAACAATAATGGCCCGACTCCGGATGATCTACTTTATGTAGATACAATGGATCGGAACAAGCGCTTCGAGCACAATCGTAAACGGTACGGATCGCCCCCACCTTTATCTAATGCACATAATACTAAACCGTCCCATACAGGAAGAATATCGGCATACCAATCAACAAGATCGTCATCCTCGACGTTCCGGTAATGATCGATATGAGCAACGCCACCAACGACGTAGCCGGCGTTCATCATACCGCGACTATGATGAGTATGACGAGAGGGACGATTTTGATGAGTTCTCCGACGATGAAGCCAACTTGGAACGGGTGGCTCATGTCCGTCCATTGCACCCACCCGTCCGAGATCCATTTGAGAACCAAGACCGAGGAGAAGAATGGTTGCCTCCTCCTCACCCACCAAGGCATGCACATCAGCGAGCCCATCATGATGATATGCCACCGCCCCGCCCGGATCCCTACAAAGCTCGTAGGGAAGGTAAAGTTAAATTTCCAATATTTTATGGGGAATATGATCCTTGTGTATTTCTTGATTGGGCACAGGACATGAAAAGGGCTTTGAAGCATTGCCACTATGAGGAGTACGAGAAGATCGAAGCGGCAACCTTGTACTTTGAAGGCGATGCAAAATCTTGGTGGAACCGGTATGAACACGTCCGTGAAAACCGAGGATGGGAACCGATTGCGACGTTTGATCAACTGATCTACGTCATGACAAAGAAGTATGTCCCCGACGACTTCAAAAATGATATGCGGATGCAAATTGCCGAGCTCTAACAAGGCAAACTCACTCCGGTGGCCTACTTGGCCAAGCTCGAGGACATGCATATGAAGGCCGGCATCTCGGCCTCGCCCTCCGCCTTACACACCAAGTTCATGAGTGGCCTCAATCCATCAATCCGACGACCCCTTGAGATCGTTCCATATAGGGACTTGGGAGCTTTGTGTCATGCGGCCATGAAACTTCACAAGCAACAACAAGAGACTCCAAAATACTCAAGGTATAACTCCTCTCCAAATCAATACGCTTATTCTACTAACACCCGTGCTCGAGATGTATCTAGTTATCAAGAGTCCGGCGCCACCAAAGGAGCCCAACGGATGGTCCAATCCACCCGACAAGCGGATACCGAGAGGGCACCACAACGTGGTCCCAATGTCCCGGCACAAGTGCCTCCCGCCCGCACCCCTCAAGGACCTCCACCGGCGGCACGGCCAAGGGAGCCCGTGTGTTATAAATGTAGCGGATTCGGTCACGTCCAACGTGATTTCCCGAACACAAAGCGTGTGTTGTTTGCCAATCCCTCATATGAATATGAGGAAGATGAAGAAGACGGCGATATCATCATAGAGGATGACCAAGACGCCGACCCCTACTACGGCATGGAACCATGCGAAGAACAAATGGCTTGCGGCCCGGCACAACCCGGTAAGTTCGCCCTTGTATCTCGTAGAATTTTAGCCGTTAAGGAATTTGTCCCTATTGACCAACGCGAGAATCTCTTTCACTCTCGTTGTTTGGTCAATAACACTAGTCTCTCTCTCATAGTTGATGGGGGTTCTTGTTGTAATATTATCAACGAAAAAGTGGTAAAACACTTTAAGTTGCCTACAACCCCCCACCCAACACCTTATGGAATCCAATGGATTTCCGATAAGGCGTGTGACACCGTCACACGACAAGCTTGGGTGACGTTTTCCATAGGCTGCTATGTTGATAAGATCCTTTGTGATGTTATCAAGATGGACGCCACACATGTATTATTAGGACGACCATGGCAATTCGATCGCCGTACATTCCATGATGGTTATCTTAATAGATACATGTTCCAATATAATGGAAAACGGGTCACATTGTTGCCTATGACTCCACATGAAATATTAATTGATTATGCGGAACGGAAGAGGCAACAAACCATTGATGAGACCACTACGCCGGCAACATCGGACCCTCCTAGGAGTCCTTCCGATGTTGTGGGTGCTAGTACTTCCGGATCCCGGAACACCGCCTCTAGTAACCGTGCTATTGAGTCTAGAGGTAGTAAAGGAAGCATCGTCCCAACGAATGCAACTTTACCATCTCCGGAACCAATAATCAAAGGCCGGTGTGAGCCGAGGGTACTTTTTGCCCGGAAACATGATGTGACACCGGTCAAGGAAGGCAAGTTGCCATGCTTCTTACTTGTTCCTTTTTGCTTATCTACTTCCAATGACCTTAGTAATATGCCGCACGAGGTGTCTACTTTGTTGTCTGATTTTCAGGACGTCTTGACCGATGAACTACCACCCGGCTTGCCACCGATCCTTGGAATTGAGCACCAAATCGATTTGGTGCCCGGCGTGTCTTTACCCAACCGTGCCACTTACCGTGCAAGTCCGGAAGAAACTAAGGAGCTACAACGTCAAGTCCAAGAGCTCCTAGACCGGGGATATGTTCGTGAGTCACTTTCACCATGTGCCGTGCCGGTCATTTTGGTGCCCAAGAAGGACGGGTCTTGGAGGATGTGTGTCGATTGTCGAGCCATCAACCAAATAACCGTCAAGTACCGGCATCCGATCCCGCGCCTCGACGACATGTTGGATGAACTACACGGCGCCACCGTGTTCTCAAAGATTGATCTCCGGAGCGGGTATCACCAAATCCGGATGGCCGAAGGTGACGAGTGGAAAACGGCTTTCAAGACAAAGTACGGATTATATGAGTGGCTTGTCATGCCGTTCGGACTCTCCAACGCCCCATCAACGTTCATGCGCCTCATGAACCATGTCCTTCGCCGGTTTTTGGGTAATTTCGTAGTTGTTTATTTTGACGATATTTTAATTTTTAGTAAGTCTTTGGATGAGCACATCGGGCACCTTCGCCAAGTGCTCGAGTGCCTTAGACAAGAACAATTATTCGTCAATATTGAAAAATGTATCTTTTGTTCCGACACAACTATATTTCTTGGCTATGTCGTGTCTAAGGATGGACTCCGAGTAGACGAATCCAAAGTTCGCGCTATTCGGGAGTGGCCTACACCTAGTACGGTCACCATGGTCCGAGCCTTTCTCGGCTTAGCGGGCTTCTACCGACGCTTTGTCAAAGACTTTAGCTCGGTAGCGGCACCGCTTCATGAGCTCACTACTAAGGGTGTCACGTTTGAGTGGCGTGATACCCATGCTCGAGCGTTTGATGCGATCAAAGACCGACTTTGCAATGCACCACTACTCCAACTCCCAAATTTCTCGAAAACCTTCGAGGTGGAGTGTGATGCATCTAATGTTGGCATTGGGGGGTTCTTCTCCAAGAGAATCGGCCCATTGCTTACTTTAGCGAAAAGCTTTCCGGTCCACCACTCAACTATCCAACCTATGACAAGGAACTATATGCTTTAGTTCGTTGTCTAAAGACATGGCAACACTACTTGTGGCCGAAGGAGTTCGTGATTCATTCGGATCATGCGGCTCTTTCGTATCTCAAGAGTCAAACTAATTTGAGTCGGCGCCATGCAAGTTGGGTAGAATTTTTAGAAACCTTTCCTTATGTCATTCGGCATAAGAAAGGAAAAGAGAATGTGGTAGCCGATGCCCTTTCTCGGCGATATATCCTCTTGGTGCATATGGACGCCAAGATCCATGGCTTTGCTCTTATCAAAGAGTTATATGCCACGGATCTTGACTTCAAGGATATATTTGCCAAATGCCTTGACCTCCGAGAGCATGAGACCTTCTTTATTAATGATGGCTATTTGTTTCGCGCGGGAAAATTTTGTATTCCGCGTTCGTCCATACGCCACTTGTTGATAAAGGAAGCCCATGAGGGTCGTGGTCACTTCGGTGCTACCAAGACTCTCGCCGCTCTCCAAGAGCACTTCTTTTGGCCGAAAATGCGCAAGCATGTGACACGGTTTTGCACAAGTTGCATAACATGTCATCATGCCAAATCGCGTCAAGGTCCGGACGGATTGTATTCTCCTTTGCCTATACCAAAGGGACCTTGGGAGGATCTTTCTATGGACTTTGTAGTTGGCCTACCTATGTCCAAACGAGGCAACGACTCCATTTTTGTGGTAGTCGACCGTTTTTCCAAAATGGCTCATTTTATCGCGTGTAAGAGCACCCAAAATGCTAGCGATGTTGCCACATTATTCTTTAACAATGTGGTGCGCTTACACGGGATACCACGTTCCATCCTTAGTGATCGGGCCGTGAAATTTGTGAGTCACTTCTGGAGAACGTTGTGGGGAAAACTTGGAACCAACTTGTTGTTCTCAAGTAGTTATCACCCCCAAACCGATGGTCAAACGGAGGTGACCAATCGGACTCTCGGTGCTCTACTTAGAGCAACGCTTAGGAACAACCCACGAAAGTGGGAGGACTTAATTTCCGTTGTGGAGTTTTCATATAACAGGTCTAGGCACTCGGCAACTAAACTCTCACCATTTGAAGTTGTCTACGGCCTTAATCCACACACGCCATTGGACTTCACACCACGTCCACTCAAGGACGGTGAACACATCAACGCCGCAAGTCGAGCCGCCTCAATCATTGAACTTCATGAGCGGACAAGAGCACAACTCCAACGTCGTGCCGCCCAACTTGCCAAACAACGCAATAAGGGCCGTCGCGACATATCTTTCGAGCCCGGCGATCTTGTTTGGCTCCACCTAAGGAAGGAGCGTTTCCCATCTCGACGCAAGGGCAAGCTATCGGATCGAGGTGATGGCCCTTTCCGGATCCTACCACGACATGGTCCAAATGCCTACAAGTTGGAGCTTCCGGATTCCTACGGCGTGCACCCAACGTTCAATGTCAAGGATCTAGCCCCTTATGTTGAGCCCTTATTTGACGACGGTGAAACGGGGACGTTTCACATCCAAGATGGGAGGACTGATGCGCCCTTGACCACCATGACCGCGGATGAAGAGGACGATGCTTTGCGCGTTCGCTCCGATGGACCGCTCACTCGTTCCCGAGCCAAAGCCATCGCCCAAGCTACCGGCTCAATCATCCGACGCACCGTCACATCACTTGGACCCGTTATTGGCATGCCATGTCACCACTCCACCATGGCATAGGCTTCCGGCGCCACGTCATCAAGTTAACAAATATTATTATTATTATATTTTGCATTTTAAATAATAATAGACTTTAATTTTCGGAACATTAATTCCGGAACTTAATTCCGTGAGTTAATTTCCGGCATTGATAGTCTAGACCTTTGGTTTCGGGAGTTGCCCCGACTTTATTTCCCGCCTTTATTTCCGTCATTCAATTTCCGACTTTTGGTGTAGCCTTCACCCACTATATAAGGGATGCTTGGCTTCACTTGTAAATCATGTCTAATTTTAATCAAGTATTTTGAAGGAAAATCCTCATTCTTGATCTAGGCATCACTTCCTCTTCAATCCCCTCAAAGTTCTTCCTTGGATCAAGTCTTAGATCCAAGAACTCACATTCGAGGATTCTTCTAAAGAATCAAACTATCAAATCCACTACAACGTTTGCTCGATCTCTCTAGATCGAAACAAACCTACGCTTCCGCATCCATATCAATCGCTTCCGCCCTACCAAACTTCTATCAAAGTTCTCATTTGCACATCAACAACGAGTAGTCGAAACTCTAGCTTGGTCTAGATCCGACGTTCGTCCTTCAACGATTTCAAGGACGCATCACGGCGGGTGCATTCGTGAGCCCAAATGGCATCACGACAAACTCATAATGGCCGTATCTCGTCCTAAATGCCGTCTTCGACACGTCCTCCTCTCTCGATTGATACACTTGAAACGCCGGGTGAACACCCTCTACTCTCGGCGGCCATGCCAACCGGTAAAACACTTTCTCAACTTGCGCTAAGATCTCAAAAAGGTCCGATGTATCGGAAACTCAACTTCCTTCTCGGGTCTTCCTCACTACAACATTTCCATTATGTTTCTTCTTTGCTTGTCTCTAACAAAGACGATCGAACTTTCAATTTACACCGTTGGCTTTGGTTCTTGTCAAACCAAACTTTGATGTTACTTTTCCTCAATTCTTGTTGCAAGTTCTAAGTAATGAAGGAAGTACTTTGCTTCACACTGATTCTACTAACGAGACATGTATGCTATAACTTTTATATCGTCTCTCGATACTCAGTCAAGACCATGTCTTAAAGAATTGCTTGTACACTTCAAACCGATCGTACCTCGAGGCAATTTCAAAACAGTTGCACCAATGAATATCCTCTTAACTCTCGACGACTCCATTGTCCATTTTTGTCCCACTCAATACTTCATCGTCATCCGGAGTAGGTTAGCCATAGATGGTGTTACTTGGAGAATCTCTCCACAAATCCGGTAAGGATTGGCACATCCAAGAAACTTGTAACTTCTTTCACATCCTTCGGGGGTTGTCATCCCGAGACAACTGGTCATACAACTTCACTCTTCTTCGAGAGTAGACCAAAAAATGTCTTATTCGGGGCATTAGTAAGCCCATATGGAATCACTACAACTCGTAGTGACCATGGTTTGTCCGGAATGCCGTGTTTATCCCAGTCTCGACTTCTCAATTGGTGACAATCAAACCTTAACTCGATTTTAGAAGAGACCACCGACCCTTGCAACCGGTCGAGTAGATCATCTATACGTGGTAAGGGGGGGTACATGTTTTTGATGGTGACTTTGTTCAACTCCCGGTAATCAATGCATAGCCTCCAAGATCCGTTCGTCTTCCTGACGAAGAGGACCGATGCACCCCAAGGGGAAACGCTCAGGCGTATGAAACCCCTCTCGGCTAACTCCTCGAGCTGCTTCTTCAGCTCCAGCATCTCGATCGGCGTCATGCGGTTCGGAGCCTTGGAGATCGGCCTCGTGCCGGGCTCCAACTCAATAGCAAAATCAACGCTCCTCTGCGGTGGTAGCCCGGGTGGCTCCCCGAAAACGTCCTCGAACTCGCACGCCACATGAATCTCCTCCAGCGATGGTCCCGACTCCTCCTTCATGGCATAACCCAGAAGGCCTCGCATCCCTGGCCGATAAGTCTAGCAGCTCGGACCGCGCTAATGACTGTACCGGCCTTCCCGAGGTCCCAACCTCAGAAAATCACCTCGTGCCCCGTCTCCGTGGAAATCGTCACGGTCCTCCGGCTGATGTCTAAACCGGCTCGTTGGCGGTCCATCCAATCCATCCCAAGGATGACTTCTTCATGCACTAAGTGCATGACAAAGAAGTCGGCTAACCAATCTCGGTTTCCCAAACAAATGGGACAACCGCGTACCTTTCGGGTACCACTAATCCTACCTCCATTGGGTAACCCTATGATAAAGGGTCTCCCCTCTACCGTAGCTAAGGACAACCTAGCTACACAATCATCGGATATAAAAGAGTGCGTAGCACCCATATCAAATAAAACTCGGACCGAAAAGCCGTGAATCTGAATGGTACTTGGGGCTGCCGGCGCCGGAGGATCAACAATACTCCTCAACTCAAATACCCTGGCTTGTGTGCCTCTGGTCTCCTGGGTACCTCCACCACAACCTCTACCTCGGCCCTGTCCCTGAGTTGATCCCTGAGTACGGGCCTGAACTTGACCTTGACCCCTCTGCTGAGAGCCCTGTGACTAATACTGTGGCGGCCTCTGACTGCCCCCCTGCTATGCCAGTAGGTGAGGAACCCTGTTACAATTGTGACTTGCCCTAACGGCAAAAAGCGGCTCGGTGACCCACCTGACCACAAGTGAAACAAGCCACAGACGGCTTCCTACATGCATTCCTTATGTGTCCAAACCCTCCACAATTGTAGCACTGACGTCCCCTGTCTGTTGCATGCCTCGACGTTTGAGGACCGGAACGTCCCGGAGTCTTGCTACGTCCCTGACCCGCTACTCCGGCCCCTGAACTAGCTGGTACTGTCCTCTGTCTCTTATCTGGTCCTCCGGACTGGGCTGCCCTCCTATACCCAGGGCGGTCTCTCTCATAGGCCGAAGCTCGGTCCTGGTACTCCGCCAGTGAGTCACAACAAAATCCCGTAAGGTAAGCACGGGTGGACTCCCTTAGTCTCCTGGAAAAGAGATAGACATGTTGGTCCGCTGGAGGTGCGGCGGGTCCCAGCAAGGCTAACTCCGTCTGAAATCGCCTAATCGTCTCAATGACTGGGACGTCCTCGAATCCTGCCTCCACAAAGTCCTGGACTCTGTCTCTCCTCCGTGAATCCGGACAAAAGGTCTCCCTAACAAGTCTCAGTAGCTGATCCATCCTGGTCACCCCTCCTCTAACCGTCCTCCACCAATACTGGGCTTGCTCTCTAAATAAGGTCTGAACCATCTCAACATGTCTCTCCTCTGGGCAACGGATCGCCTCTAAAGCTAACCCCACATGCCCAATCCAGTGCTCGACCTCTAACCCTACCCTCCCGTCGAAGTAGGGTACATGCTGCTGGTTGAAAGCCTTCAACCATGAATCAGGTCTCGGAGACCTCAGCTCGTCTCAGCTCGTCTCTCGTCCTAACAACCTCCATAACCGGCTCGGGTGCAACTACTGCCGGTGCAACTATCTCTGGTGCAGCCCGAATCTGAGTCACCCTCTACGAGACCTCAGCTGACCTCGCAGGTGCAGGTGTAGGCACCGGTGGGACGGGAGGTGGTGCTCCAGTCCTAAACGCCTCCTCAACTCGTCGTACGTAGTCCCTAAACATGGTAGCTCCAACGGACGCTTCCCCGGTCCTGGCAGATGGAGAACCCTGCGCCCCGGCCCTCACAACGGTCCTATCCCTAGCCTCGGGAACAATGCTCTCTACGACGTCCTCTACGGGGACCTCGACTGCTGGTGCACCCACAACTGGCGGGTCCGCAATGGGGATACGTCCCCGACCTCTCGCGCTTGGAGGTCTTTCTACACGTCCCTGCCCTCTCGGGACGGTAGGGGAAAGAGGGGGTCTACCCCTGACGGGTCCTACGTAAGCGGTAGCTCTCGTACGTGCCATCTAATAACGTATGACGTTTACTTAAGTATAAATATGTAGGTACTATTATGATCTCGTATGATAAAACTTCTAAAAGCGTAAGGTAAGCATAGTCACAAAATACATCCAAGGCATACAAGCCCAAACATCCTAAGGCCACATACGTAGCTAGGTACATACAAATCCACAAACATCCTAAGGTCATATATTTATATATATAACTATGTACTAATATATACATACTTCTAATCCAGAGATCTATGTCGCCGAGGTTTGCGGAAGGAATGGTGGTCCCGTACATTCTAACCCAAACCCGACTCATGCACATGATTTTGAAAACGAAAAGTCAGAACCCGTGTGGGTTCTGTTTATTCCTCATTCGGCCTTTAAAAAGATTGCAAGTGTCATTGTTGTCAACCTAGGGCTCTGATACCACTTTTATAACACCCCAAATCCGCGGGACTCGGGATGCTACGGGCGAGACCTCACAATGGGTTCCGACCCTTAGCTTGACAACAATTTCACCGGACCTTTCCAACAAGGCACAAATAAAGGCAAAAACTCAAAACGTTTTTAATGTATGTGAAAACCGAAAGGTAAAGGTTACAAAGTGGAAACTCAGCCGATTACTCAAAACGACGTAACTCCGATATGGAAATCTAAAACATACAACAACATCCACAAACTAACGATATGAAAACATAACCCAAAAACGTCCCCGTCCTATAATACGGAGACCCCGGCTGTCCACTCCTCCACCTCACTCGGCGGCGTCCCTAACCTGCAAGGCATCTACAACCACGGTCCTTCACAAATATTTCGCCCAGAAAGAGGATTGAGATAAGGGGATTACATATCCCCCTATTGTTTAACCTAGGGGTTGAAGTCCTCTTGAGGAACCTACAAAAACAAAGTAATGAGAAAAATGGAGGTATTGGCTTCCCGATTACAAGAAATAGAAGTATTGTTCCATTCTTGGCACACTAGTACATATTTGCTCTTCCATGACGTTTAGACTATGACGTATATTTAAAAATTCCATTAAAAACACCTTCCATGGCGTTTATATAATTAAACGTCGTCTTTGATTGAGACAAAAATTTATACGGCGTTTTTCAACGCCATCAAATTTACGGCGTTTACAAAACGTCATGAAAAGTACGCGGAATTTTCCCACTAAAATTCATGGAGTTTTTCAAACGCCATTATTTTACAGCGTTTGTAAAACGCCATAGAAAATTAGAGAAAAAATTCACGAAATTTTCATTATGTTTTTCAAACACTGTAATTTTAAGGGTTTTCAAAATATACTTAAATCATTGGTGTTTAAGAAACGCTATGAATTTTACGCCGTTAAATCAAAGGCATTACAAAACGCCATTGATTTTGCTTAAAAGGAAAAACTACGCTAGTTTAGAATTTGAAAACCGCTCCGTTAAACCCCAATCCCCTACCCTTCTTCATTTTCTCTTTCGCTGCCTGCTTTAATGTAACACCCCAAATCCGCGGGACTCGGGATGCTACGGGCGAGACCTCACAATGGGTCCCGACCCTTAGCTTGACAACAATTTCACCGGACCTTTCCAACAAGGCACAAATAAAGGCAAAAACTCAAAACGTTTTTAATGTATGCGAAAACCGAAAGGTAAAGGGTACAAAGTGGAAATCAGCCGAGTCCTCAAAACGACGTAACTCCAATACGGAAATCTAAAACATACAACAACATCCACAAACTAACGATATGAAAACATAACCCAAAAACGTCCCGTCTTATAATGTACGGAGACCCCGGCTGTCCACTCCTCCACCTCACTCGGCGGCGTCCCTAACCTGCAAGACATCTACAACCACGGTTTAAAACCGTTAGCTCATATTCGAAGCATTAGAAAAGGGGTGAAGACACAAACACATACATATCACATAACATAAAGTACACAAGTCCGGTTTATTATCTTTTTATTATTAAGTCATATCCCGTTTTAATTCAACTTTGGTTTGTGACACGAGAACCACCGTGGTCTCGCCTCGGTCCCCTTTTACCGGCAAAGAATGGTACGGATGCATCCGACCATCTAACCCGCCGGGCTAGTCGCCGAGATCCTCCTAGACTTCACGCAGAGCCAGGCAGAATGTCACCGCCCGTTATCATACACTTGGGCCAAAATATATAAGGTCGGTGGTCCTATCTACCGGTTTAGTTGTTATAACCAAAAACACACACCACCAAACACACATCAATGCTAATACATAAAATACGAGCTAAGTAAGTCCGGAGACTTACCTCGTCACCAAACTCAAGTCACCACACTCTTGCTTCCTTAAGGAGGAAGCCCACAACCTGCTCACAAGAGATATGCATATCAAAAACCCGCTCAACTCAAGAAGTCTATGACTTCTACACAAATGATCTACGCAAGATCATTTGACTCTCATTCTAGGACCACATCCTAGAATCTCTCATACTCACATCTCACTCAACGCATGAGGAGATATCTCAACAACCTACTAACTCTCATATGATCATACTCAAAACCCAAGAACGAGTCAAAGCCTACTCGGTCTATCATGCTCATCATACTCGTGACCATCAACTACATCGAGCCTTAAGGGCTCCTAGGTTCACAACCACTAAGTGGCATTCTCAAGCTACTCTAGGCCATCCTAAGCATGCTACTAACATGATTCAACAACAATACTAAGGAAGGAACGAAGAGGAAAGGAGAGGAGAAGCCTACTGTTGAAGAAACCGCAGCCGCGGAGTCAGCTGGCGCCCCCTGCGGAATACAGAAGCCGCCCCTGCGGGACACAGGAGCCGCCCCTGCGCCTTGTTGCCGCCCTGGAGTCGCGTGTCTGGCGCCGCCCCTGCGGCCGTGCCGAGCCGCACCCGCGGCCGTGCCGAGCCGCACCCGCGGCCTTGCCGAGCCGCACCCGTGCCGAGCCGCACCCGCGGCCGTGCCGAGCCGCACCCGCGGCCGTGCTAAGCCGCCCCTGCGGCTGGCCGTTCCCGCGGTCGTGAAGATCCGCCCCGCGGGTTCTGTGCAGAACGTCGTCTTCTTCGTTTTCGATCGTGGATCCTTGGCTCCAAAGTCCTTCTTTTCTTGCTGGATCTTCTCCAAACACCCACCACTGGTCTTAGGCTCCTCTCCACGACCTAATCGAGCTAAGAACCTATGCATGCAAAGATTTGAGCAAAACTCTTCAAGATCTTCATCCACGGCCATGGATGAAAGAGTGAAGAAGAATGGGGAGCATCAGCAAAGAAGAGAGGGGAGGGAGAGGAAGGAGATTACCACAACAGATCTTGAACCTCTCCAAGCTGTCCACAGTCCAAGAGTTGCAAGAGATTCAATCACAATGGAGAAAGAGCAAAGAGAGCCAAGAGAGGAAGAGGGAGATGGGAAAATAACATGAAAGAGAAGAGAGGAGAAAGAGAGAGGGGACAAGGGCTACAATGTGGGGAGGGGAGCTGACCTCTTGTCACATCACCACGGAACGAGGGGTCGGAAATGACCCCTTGTCACTTCGACTCGGAACGAAGGGTCGGAAAGCGGAAAAAAAGGAAAACGACGGGTCGGCTCGGAATTTTAGGAATAAATTTTGGCACTCGGCACCTCGTGCCTGCGGGAAGATCTATAAAACGCTCTAAGTCCGGAATAAATTTCCGGACGTTACATTCAATGCCTATGGATGCTGCCGCCGCTATGACGCCGAAAAGGAAGTCGTCGATACACTTCGTGTTGGGTAAGCTCCCCTAGCATTCTACGTTGCCTTCCTCTCTATTTATCCTCTGTAAGCGATTAGCCGCCCCTTTCCAAACCCTAGACCCAATCTCGTCGTCGATTTTCTTCTTCGACAATGTGACCCTAGTTAGTCCTATCTCTCTATCCTTTTTTTCCTGCTCGGTTTGTAGGGTTCTTTTCCATTCTCAATTTTCACTAAGTTTTTTTTTATTTTTTATTTTTACTATTTTGGATTTGTGTTTGTTATGCCTCTTATTGTAGATGATGATTTCTATCAATAATGTGACCCTATTTAGTCCTCTTTCTCTCTTCGATTTATGAGTTTGCTTGCTTGCTTTGGAGATCGTTAGTTTTAGCCAAATTACTCAACCACGGTTATTAATGGTAGAAGTCGCAACAATGTCAGTACTAACATTCTTCTGTTTGATATTTTACGATTGATATGTTTTTTGTTGATGTATAGTGTATCTTCATAACATTCTTCTGTTCGATGGGAATCTAACATAGCTTGTTTCTTGCACTGGATAAATGCAACACATTTTATGTCATCTATGTTAATATTTGCTATTATTTCTTGGTTTATGATTATGATTTTTTTTCTTTCAAACCTATGTTTATATCAGTTAGTGTGAGATATCACATCAAAGAGCTACTCCTAGTGACAAATAATCAACATCCTTATATGTTGAAGCAGAACCTCATAGTATGATGGAGGCAAATCATCAACATCCTTATAGTATGATGCAATCGAAGGATTGGTTAGGGAACGACCATGGGTCGATTAAGTCTTATCCTCATGCTACTCCTAGTGACAAATAAATTGGCTTCTATGCACATGAATGGGAAGGTGAGTTACTTCTGACTTACTGTTGATGTTCACGACTTTTGTTTTGTTTAGTTGTTTTTGGTGTATGCCTTAATTGACAATTGCTCCATAGTTGATATGTGTACTGTGTTTTAATTGAATTACGCGTAGTAGTTGAAATGGCACATTCATGGTTGCAAATTAGGTTGGATTCTCATACAGTCATACGAATACTCAACTTTGAGCTGCTTTATAACATTTGTGTTTGTCTTTCTAGCTATATTGGCTTCACAGTGCAACCGTTATTGACACAAAATCTTCTTTCTATCATGAAGCAATCTCTTGGTATAAATTGATGCTACTACTTGAAATGTTAATTGGAGGTTTGAGTTTAGTTCTTTGATGTGATATTAGATATTAACATATATTATGTCATCTAGTGATGGCTGATTTGATGGCTCCTCACACCTGTATCCTTTTTTGCAGCTTTATATAATTTATTGCTTCTTGTATCCTTTTTTGCATGTCTATCCTTGCACCGGAGCAATTAACTCTCAACCAAAAGACCCAAATCTAAAATATATCGAAGGTATAAACTATGAGCTTCAGTCCTTTGAGTTCTTTGGATTTGAAGGTTAAAAATTTTTATTAGTTGGATCAAGATTAAGAAATGTAGCAGTTATTATCAATATAATTATTACCTTTTGCATTGGGTCAATCCTCACGCCTGAAGATAATTGTGTAATTTCAGGGTGGGGACATGAGATGTTGCCAAAAATGCCCAATATTAGCCTACACGAACACATCACTGTCGTGTATGCAAAAGATGTATTTTGTGAATGGTATGCATAGTCTATATTCTTATCCATTTGCTTAAAACAAGATCTGATGGGCATATAATAAGCTACTGCTTTGTGAATGGAAGGACCACCGTTGCATTTGGATAATTAAATGCATGGGCCATGAAAACTATATAATATTCTTCATCTTCGTTTTGTATGTAGTAATTGCATGTAAGAAATATGGCATATTCCAAGATGTTGCATATTTTGAATTGAAGTTGAACATGCTTGAGTACTTCACTTATAATGGAGGATTTTAAGATAATCTTGCTTGTCAAATTTAGGTTTTGCTTCTAGGAAGCGTTATTTATGATCCTATGAAGGATGAGCATAATTCTGAAGGATCTTTCCCAACCATATATGTAAGATATAATTT
>NCTC01003989.1:0-15513 GCA_002319775.1 Fagopyrum tataricum | reverse complement strand
AGCCTGGTGATTACATAGCCTTGTTGATTCGTTGTGGATCTATAATACATCAATTTGAACACTATTATAGTTTCAATTTGATTATGTTGTCTCTTCTACTCTCCTCCTTGTAGATAGCCGTTAATTTTACTTAATTCTCAATAAAAAAAGGGGATGAGTACATAGACTAACCTAGTGATGAGATAGCCTTGTTGATTCGTTGTGGATCTATAATACATCAATTTGAACACTATTATAGTGTTCAATGTCATTATGTTTGTCTCAACTACTCTCCTTCTTGGTAGATAAGCGTTGATTTTATTTAAATCTCAACAATAAACAAGGAGATGAGTACATTGACTAACCTGGTGATTATATAGCCTTGTTGATTTCGTTGTGGAATCTATAATACATCAATTTGAACACTATTATAGTGTTCAATTTGATTATGTTGTCTCTACTACTCTCCTCCTTGATAGATAGCCGTTAATTTTACTTAATTCTCAATAAAAAAAAGGGGAAGAGGTACATAAACTAACCTAGTGGATGATAGCCTTGTTGATTCGTTGTGGATCTATAATACAGACAATTTGGAACACTATTATAGTGTTCAAATGGTGGATTATGTTGGTCTCAACTACTCTCCTCCTTGTAGATAAGCGTTGGATTTTACTTAACTCCTCACAATAAACAAGGAGATGAGTACATTGACTAACCTGGTGATTACATAGCCTTGTTGATTCGTTGTGGATCTATAATACATCAATTTGAACACTATTATAGTGTTCAATTATGATTATGTTGTCTCTACTACTCTCCTCCTTGGTAGATAGCCGTTAATTTTACTTAATTCTCATAAAAAAAAGGGAAGAGTACATAGACTAACCTAGTGATGAGATAGCCTTGTTGATTCGTTGTGGATCTATAATACATCAATTTGAACACTATTATAGTGGTTCAATTTGATTATGTTGTCTCTACTACTCTCCTCCTTGTAGATAGCCGTTAATTTTACTTAATTTTCAATAAAAAAAAGGGAATGAGTACATAAACTAACCTAGTGATGAGATAGCCTTGTTGATTCGTTGTGGATTTATAATACAACATTTTCAATACTATTATAGTGTTCAATGTGATTATGTTGTCTCAACTACTCTCCTCCTTGTAGATAAGCGTTGATTTTACTTAACTCTCAACAATAAACAAGGAGATGAGTACATTGACTAACCTGGTGATTACATAGCCTTGTTGATTCGTTGTGGATCTATAATACATCAATTTGAACACTATTATAGTGTTCAATTTGATTATGTTGTCTCTACTACTCTCCTCCTTGTAGATAGCCGTTAATTTTACTTAATTCTCAAAAAAAAAGGGGAAGAGTACATAGACTAACCTAGTGATGAGATAGCCTTGTTGATTCGTTGTGGATCTATAATACATCAATTTGAACACTATTATTGTGTTCAATTTGATTATGTTGTCTCTACTACTCTCCTCCTTGTAGATAGCCGTTAATTTTACTTAATTTTCAATAAAAAAAAGGGGATGAGTACATAAACTAACCTAGTGATGAGATAGCCTTGTTGATTCGTTGTGGATTTATAATACAACATTTTCAATACTATTATAGTGTTCAATGTGATTATGTTGTCTCAACTACTCTCCTCCTTGTAGATAAGCGTTGATTTTACTTAACTCTCAACAATAAACAAGGAGATGAGTACATTGACTAACCTGGTGATTACATAGCCTTGTTGATTCGTTGTGGATCTATAATACATCAATTTGAACACTATTATAGTGTTCAATATGATTATGTTGTCTCTACTACTCTCCTCCTTGTAGATAGCCGTTAATTTTACTTAATTCTCAACAAAAAAAAGGGGAAGAGTACATAGACTAACCTAGTGATGAGATAGCCTTGTTGATTCGTTGTGGATCTATAATACATCAATTTGAACACTATTATTGTGTTCAATTTGATTATGTTGTCTCTACTACTCTCCTCCTTGTAGATAGCCGTTAATTTTACTTAATTTTCAATAAAAAAAAGGGGAATGAGTACATAAACTAACCTAGTGATGAGATAGCCTTGTTGATTCGTTGTGGATTTATAATACAACATTTTCAATACTATTATAGTGTTCAATGTGATTATGTTGTCTCAACTACTCTCCTCCTTGTAGATAAGCGTTGATTTTACTTAACTCTCAACAATAAACAAGGAGATGAGTACATTGACTAACCTGGTGATTACATAGCCTTGTTGATTCGTTGTGGATCTATAATACATCAATTTGAACACTATTATAGTGTTCAATTTGATTATGTTGTCTCTACTACTCTCCTCCTTGTAGATAGCCGTTAATTTTACTTAATTCTCAAAAAAAAAAGGGGATGAGTACATAGACTAACCTAGTGATGAGATAGCCTTGTTGATTCGTTGTGGATCTATAATACATCAATTTGAACACTATTATTGTGTTCAATTTGATTATGTTGTCTCTACTACTCTCCTCCTTGTAGATAGCCGTTAATTTTACTTAATTTTCAATAAAAAAAAGGGAATGAGTACATAAACTAACCTAGTGATGAGATAGCCTTGTTGATTCGTTGTGGATTTATAATACAACATTTTCAATACTATTATAGTGTTCAATGTGATTATGTTGTCACAACTACTCTCCTCCTTGTAGATAAGCGTTGATTTTACTTAACTCTCAACAATAAACAAGGAGATGAGTACATTGACTAACCTGGTGATTACATAGCCTTGTTGATTCGTTGTGGATCTATAATACATCAATTTGAACACTATTATAGTGGTTCAATATGATTATGTTGTCTCTTCTACTCTCCTCCTTGTAGATAGCCGTTAATTTTACTTAATTCTCAATAAAAAAAGGGATGAGTACATAGACTAACCTAGTGATGAGATAGCCTTGTTGATTCGTTGTGGATCTATAATACATCAATTTGAACACTATTATAGTGTTCAATTTGATTATGTTGTCTCTACTACTCTCCTCCTTGTAGATAGCCGTTAATTTTACTTAATTTTCAATAAAAAAAAGGGGATGAGTACATAGACTAACCTAGTGATGAGATAGCCTTGTTGATTCGTTGTGGATCTATAATACAACATTTTCAACTACTATTATAGTGTTCAATGTGATTATGTTGTCTCAACTACTCTCCTCCTTGTAGATAAGCGTTGATTTTACTTAACTCTCAACAATTAAACAAGGAGATGAGTACATTGACTAACCTGGTGATTACATAGCCTTGTTGATTCGTTGTGGATCTATAATACATCAATTTGAACACTATTATAGTGTTCAATATGATTATGTTGTCTCTTCTACTCTCCTCCTTGTAGATAGCCGTTAATTTTACTTAATTCTCAATAAAAAAAAGGGGATGAGTACATAGACTAACCTAGTGATGAGATAGCCTTGTTGATTCGTTGTGGATCTATAATCCAGCAATTTGAACACTATTATAGTGTTCAATTTGATTTTGTTGTCTCTACTACTCTCCTCCTTATAGATAGCCGTTAATTTTACTTAATTCTCAATAAAAAAAAGGGGAAGAGTACATAGACTAACCTAGTGATGAGATAGCCTTGTTGATTAGTTGTGGATCTATAATACAGCAATTTGAACACTATTATAGTGTTCAATGTCATTATGTTGTCTCAACTACTCTCCTTCTTGTAGATAAGCGTTGATTTAACTTAACTCTCAACAATAAACAAGGAGATGAGTACATTGACTAACCTGGTGATTACATAGCCTTGTTGATTCGTTGTGGATCTATAATACATCAATTTGAACACTATTATTTGATTATGTTGTCTCTACTACTCTCCTCCTTGTAGATAGCCGTTAATTTTACTTAATTCTCAATAAAAAAAAGAGGAAGAGTACATAGACTAACCTAGTGATGAGATAGCCTTATTGATTCGTTGTGGATCTATAATACAACATTTTCAATACTATTATAGTGTTCAATGTGATTATGTTGTCTCAACTACTCTCCTCCTTGTAGATAAGCGTTGATTTTACTTAACTCTCAACAATAAACAAGGAGATGAGTACATTGACTAACCTGGTGATTACATAGCCTTGTTGATTCGTTGTGGATCTATAATACATCAATTTGAACACTATTATAGTGTTCAATTTGATTATGTTGTCTCTACTACTCTCCTCCTTGTAGATAGCCGTTAATTTTACTTAATTCTCAACAAAAAAAGGGGAAGAGTACATAGACTAACCTAGTGATGAGATAGCCTTGTTGATTCGTTGTGGATCTATAATACATCAATTTGAACACTATTATTGTGTTCAATTTGATTATGTTGTCTCTACTACTCTCCTCCTTGTAGATAGCCGTTAATTTTACTTAATTTTCAATAAAAAAAAGGGGATGAGTACATAAACTAACCTAGTGATGAGATAGCCTTGTTGATTCGTTGTGGATTTATAATACAACATTTTCAATACTATTATAGTGTTCAATGTGATTATGTTGTCACAACTACTCTCCTCCTTGTAGATAAGCGTTGATTTTACTTAACTCTCAACAATAAACAAGGAGATGAGTACATTGACTAACCTGGTGATTACATAGCCTTGTTGATTCGTTGTGGATCTATAATACATCAATTTGAACACTATTTATAGTGTTCAATATGATTATGTTGTCTCTTCTACTCTCCTCCTTGTAGATAGCCGTTAATTTTACTTAATTCTCAATAAAAAAAAGTGGATGAGTACATAGACTAACCTAGTGATGAGATAGCCTTGTTGATTCGTTGTGGATCTATAATCCATCAATTTGAACACTATTATTGTGTTCAATTTGATTATGTTGTCTCTACTACTCTCCTCCTTGTAGATAGCCGTTAATTTTACTTAATTTTCAATAAAAAAAAGGGAATGAGTACATAAACTAACCTAGTGATGAGATAGCCTTGTTGATTCGTTGTGGATTTATAATACAACATTTTCAATACTATTATAGTGTTCAATGTGATTATGTTGTCTCAACTACTCTCCTCCTTGTAGATAAGCGTTGATTTTAATTAACTCTCAACATTAAACAAGGAGATGAGTACATTGACTAACCTGGTGATTACATAGCCTTGTTGATTCGTTGTGGATCTATAATACATCAATTTGAACACTATTATAGTGTTCAATATGATTATGTTGTCTCTTCTACTCTCCTCCTTGTAGATAGCCGTTAATTTTACTTAATTCTCAATAAAAAAAAGGGGATGAGTACATAGACTAACCTAGTGATGAGATAGCCTTGTTGATTCGTTGTGGATCTATAATCCAGCAATTTGAACACTATTATAGTGTTCAATTTGATTTTGTTGTCTCTACTACTCTCCTCCTTATAGATAGCCGTTAATTTTACTTAATTCTCAATAAAAAAAAGGGGAAGAGTACATAGACTAACCTAGTGATGAGATAGCCTTGTTGATTAGTTGTGGATCTATAATACAGCAATTTGAACACTATTATAGTGTTCAATGTCATTATGTTGTCTCAACTACTCTCCTTCTTGTAGATAAGCGTTGATTTTACTTAACTCTCAACAATAAACAAGGAGATGAGTACATTGACTAACCTGGGTGATTACATAGCCTTGTTGATTCGTTGTGGATCTATAATACATCAATTTGAACACTATTATAGTGTTCAATATGATTATGTTGTCTCTTACTACTCTCCTCCTTGTAGATAGCCGTTAATTTTACTTAATTCTCAATAAAAAAAGGGGAAGAGTACATAGACTAACCTAGTGATGAATAGCCTTGTTGATTCGTTGTGGATCTATAATACAACAATTTGAACACTATTATAGTGTTCAATGTGATTATGTTGTCTCAACTACTCTCCTCCTTGTAGATAAGCGTTGATTTTACTTAACTCTCAACAATAAACAAGGAGATGAGTACATTGACTAACCTGGTGATTACATAGCCTTGTTGATTCGTTGTGGATCTATAATACATCAATTTGAACACTATTATAGTGTTCAATTTGATTATGTTGTCTCTACTACTCTCCTCCTTGTAGATAGCCGTTAATTTTACTTAATTCTCAATAAAAAAGGGGAAGAGTACATAGACTAACCTAGTGATGAGATAGCCTTGTTGATTCGTTGTGGATCTATAATACATCAATTTGAACACTATTATAGTGTTCAATTTGATTATGTTGTCTCTACTACTCTCCTCCTTGTAGATAGCCGTTAATTTTACTTAATTCTCAATAAAAAAAGGGGATGAGTACATAAACTAACCTAGTGATGAGATAGCCTTGTTGATTCGTTGTGGATCTATAATACAACATTTTGAATACTATTATAGTGTTCAATGTGATTATGTTGTCTCAACTACTCTCCTCCTTGTAGATAAGCGTTGATTTTACTTAACTCTCAACAATAAACAAGGAGATGAGTACATTGACTAACCTGGTGATTACATAGCCTTGTTGATTCGTTGTGGATCTATAATACATCAATTTGAACACTATTATAGTGTTCAATTTGATTATGTTGTCTCTTCTACTCTCCTCCTTGTAGATAGCCGTTAATTTTACTTAATTCTCAATAAAAAAAGGGGAAGAGTACATAGACTAACCTAGTGATGAGATAGCCTTGTTGATTCGTTGTGGATCTATAATACATCAATTTGAACACTATTATAGTGTTCAATTTGATTATGTTGTCTCTACTACTCTCCTCCTTGTAGATAGCCGTTAATTTTACTTAATTTTCAATAAAAAAAAAGGGAATGAGTACATAGACTAACCTAGTGATGAGATAGCCTTGTTGATTCGTTGTGGATCTATAATACAACAATTTGAACACTATTATAGTGTTCAATGTGATTATGTTGTCTCAACTACTCTCCTCCTTGTAGATAAGCGTTGATTTTACTTAACTCTCAACAATAAACAAGGAGATGAGTACATTGACTAACCTGGTGATTACATAGCCTTGTTGATTCGTTGTGGATCTATAATACATCAATTTGAACACTATTATAGTGTTCAATTGGATTATGTTGTCTCTACTACTCTCCTCCTTGTAGATAGCCGTTAATTTTACTTAATTCTCAATAAAAAAAAAGGGGATGAGTACATAGACTAACCTAGTGATGAGATAGCCTTGTTGATTCGTTGTGGATCTATAATACATCAATTTGAACACTATTATAGTGTTCAATTTGATTATGTTGTCTCTACTACTCTCCTCCTTGTAGATAGCCGTTAATTTTACTTAATTCTCAATAAAAAAAAGGGGATGAGTACAGAGACTAACCTAATGATGAGATAGCCTTGTTGATTCGTTGTGGATCTATAATACATCAATTTGAACACTATTATAGTGTTCAATGTGATTATGTTGTCTCAACTACTCTCCTCCTTGTAGATAAGCGTTGATTTTACTTAACTCTCAACAATAAACAAGGAGATGAGTACATTGACTAACCTGGTGATTACATAGCCTTGTTGATTCGTTGTGGATCTATAATACATCAATTTGAACACTATTATAGTGTTCAATTTGATTATGTTGTCTCTACTACTCTCCTCCTTGTAGATAGCCGTTAATTTTACTTAATTCTCAATAAAAAAAAGGGGATGAGTACATAGACTAACCTAGTGATGAGATAGCCTTGTTGATTCGTTGTGGATCTATAATACAGCAATTTGAACACTATTATAGTGTTCAATGTGATTATGTTGTCTCAACTACTCTCCTCCTTGTAGATAAGCGTTGATTTTACTTAACTCTCAACAATAAACAAGGAGATGAGTACATTGACTAACCTGGTGATTACATAGCCTTGTTGATTCGTTGTGGATCTATAATACATCAATTTGAACACTATTATAGTGTTCAATTTGATTATGTTGTCTCTACTACTCTCCTCCTTGTAGATAGCCGTTAATTTTACTTAATTCTCAATAAAAAAAAGGGGATGAGTACATAGACTAACCTAGTGATGAGATAGCCTTGTTGATTCGTTGTGGATCTATAATACAGCAATTTGAACACTATTATAGTGTTCAATGTGATTATGTTGTCTCAACTACTCTCCTCCTTGTAGATAAGCGTTGATTTTACTTAACTCTCAACAATAAACAAGGAGATGAGTACATTGACTAACCTGGTGATTACATAGCCTTGTTGATTCGTTGTGGATCTATAATACATCAATTTGAACACTATTATAGTGTTCAATTTGATTATGTTGTCTCTACTACTCTCCTCCTTGTAGATAGCCGTTAATTTTACTTAATTCTCAATAAAAAAAAGGGAAGAGTACATAGACTAACCTAGTGATGAGATAGCCTTGTTGATTCGTTGTGGATCTATAATACAACAATTTGAACACTATTATAGTGTTCAATGTGATTATGTTGTCTCAACTACTCTCCTCCTTGTAGATAAGCGTTGATTTTACTTAACTCTCAACAATAAACAAGGAGATGAGTACATTGACTAACCTGGTGATTACATAGCCTTGTTGATTCGTTGTGGATCTATAATACATCAATTTGAACACTATTATAGTGTTCAATTTGATTATGTTGTCTCTACTACTCTCCTCCTTGTAGATAGCCGTTAATTTTACTTAATTCTCAATAATTAAAAAGGGGATGAGTACATAGACTAACCTAGTGATGAGATAGCCTTGTTGATTCGTTGTGGATCTATAATACATCAATTTGAACACTATTATAGTGTTCAATTTGATTATGTTGTCTCTACTACTCTCCTCCTTGTAGATAGCCGTTAATTTTACTTAATTCTCAATAAAAAAAGGGGAAGAGTACATAAACTAACCTAGTGATGAGATAGCCTTGTTGATTCGTTGTGGATCTATAATACAACATTTTCAATACTATTATAGTGTTCAATGTGATTATGTTGTCTCAACTACTCTCCTCCTTGTAGATAAGCGTTGATTTTACTTAACTCTCAACAATAAAAGGAGATGAGTACATTGACTAACCTGGTGATTACATAGCCTTGTTGATTCGTTGTGGATCTATAATACATCAATTTGAACACTATTATAGTGTTCAATTTGATTATGTTGTCTCTACTACTCTCCTCCTTGTAGATAGCCGTTAATTTTACTTAATTCTCAACAAAAAAAGGGGAAGAGTACATAGACTAACCTAGTGATGAGATAGCCTTGTTGATTCGTTGTGGATCTATAATACATCAATTTGAACACTATTATAGTGTTCAATTTGATTATGTTGTCTCTACTACTCTCCTCCTTGTAGATAGCCGTTAATTTTACTTAATTCTCAATAAAAAAAGGGGATGAGTACATAAACTAACCTAGTGATGAGATAGCCTTGTTGATTCGTTGTGGATCTATAATACAACAATTTGAACACTATTATAGTGTTCAATGTGATTATGTTGTCTCAACTACTCTCCTCCTTGTAGATAAGCGTTGATTTTACTTAACTCTCAACAATAAAAAGGAGATGAGTACATTGACTAACCTGGTGATTACATAGCCTTGTTGATTCGTTGTGGATCTATAATACATCAATTTGAACACTATTATAGTGTTCAATTGATTATGTTGTCTCTACTACTCTCCTCCTTGTAGATAGCCGTTAATTTTACTTAATTCTCAATCAAAAAAAGGGAATGAGTACATAGACTAACCTAGTGATGAGATAGCCTTGTTGATTCGTTGTGGATCTATAATACATCATTTGAACACTATTATTGTGTTCAATTGATTATGTTGTTCTTACTACTCTCCTCCTTGTAGATAGCCGTTAATTTTACTTAATTTTCAATAAAAAAAAGGGGAATGAGTACATAAGACTAACCTAGTGATGAGATAGCCTTGTTGATTCGTTGTGGATTTATAATACAACATTTTGAACACTATTATAGTGTTCAATGTGATTATGTTGTCTCAACTACTCTCCTCCTTGTAGATAAGCGTTGATTTTACTTAACTCTCAACAATAAACAAGGAGATGAGTACATTGACTAACCTGGTGATTACATAGCCTTGTTGATTCGTTGTGGATCTATAATACATCAATTTGAACACTATTATAGTGTTCAATTTGATTATGTTGTCTCTACTACTCTCCTCCTTGTAGATAGCCGTTAATTTTACTTAATTCTCAACAAAAAAAAGGGGAAGAGTACATAGACTAACCTAGTGATGAGATAGCCTTGTTGATTCGTTGTGGATCTATAATACATCAATTTGAACACTATTATTGTGTTCAATTTGATTATGTTGTCTCTACTACTCTCCTCCTTGTAGATAGCCGTTAATTTTACTTAATTTTCAATAAAAAAAAGGGGATGAGTACATAAACTAACCTAGTGATGAGATAGCCTTGTTGATTCGTTGTGGATTTATAATACAACATTTTCAATACTATTATAGTGTTCAATGTGATTATGTTGTCTCAACTACTCTCCTCCTTGTAGATAAGCGTTGATTTTACTTAACTCTCAACAATAAACAAGGAGATGAGTACATTGACTAACCTGGTGATTACATAGCCTTGTTGATTCGTTGTGGATCTATAATACATCAATTTGAACACTATTATAGTGTTCAATATGATTATGTTGTCTCTTCTACTCTCCTCCTTGTAGATAGCCGTTAATTTTACTTAATTCTCAATAAAAAAAAGGGGATGAGTACATAGACTAACCTAGTGATGAGATAGCCTTGTTGATTCGTTGTGGATCTATAA
Source organism: Fagopyrum tataricum (assembly GCA_002319775.1). NCBI lineage: Eukaryota > Viridiplantae > Streptophyta > Magnoliopsida > Caryophyllales > Polygonaceae > Fagopyrum > Fagopyrum tataricum. Next base: position 4,744 of record NCTC01003989.1, on the reverse strand, counting down.
TACATCAATTTGAACACTATTATAGTGTTCAATTTGATTATGTTGTCTCTACTACTCTCCTCCTTGTAGATAGCCGTTAATTTTACTTAATTTTCAATAAAAAAAAGGGATGAGTACATAAACTAACCTAGTGATGAGATAGCCTTGTTGATTCGTTGTGGATTTATAATACAACATTTTCAATACTATTATAGTGTTCAATGTGATTATGTTGTCTCAACTACTCTCCTCCTTGTAGATAAGCGTTGATTTTACTTAACTCTCAACAATAAACAAGGAGATGAGTACATTGACTAACCTGGTGATTACATAGCCTTGTTGATTCGTTGTGGATCTATAATACATCAATTAGAACAATTTTATAGTGTTCAATATGATTATGTTGTCTCTTCTACTCTCCTCCTTGTAGATAGCCGTTAATTTTACTTAATTCTCAATAAAAAAAAGGGGATGAGTACATAGACTAACCTAGTGATGAGATAGCCTTGTTGATTCGTTGTGGATCTATAATCCAGCAATTTGAACACTATTATAGTGTTCAATTTGATTTTGTTGTCTCTACTACTCTCCTCCTTATAGATAGCCGTTAATTTTACTTAATTCTCAATAAAAAAAAGGGGAAGAGTACATAGACTAACCTAGTGATGAGATAGCCTTGTTGATTTTTGTGGATCTATAATACAGCAATTTGAACACTATTATAGTGTTCAATGTCATTATGTTGTCTCAACTACTCTCCTTCTTGTAGATAAGCGTTGATTTTACTTAACTCTCAACAATAAACAAGGAGATGAGTACATTGACTAACCTGGTGATTACATAGCCTTGTTGATTCGTTGTGGATCTATAATACATCAATTTGAACACTATTATAGTGTTCAATTTGATTATGTTGTCTCTACTACTCTCCTCCTTGTAGATAGCCGTTAATTTTACTTAATTCTCAATAAAAAAAAGGGAAGAGTACATAGACTAACCTAGTGATGAGATAGCCTTGTTGATTCGTTGTGGATCTATAATACAACAATTTGAACACTATTATAGTGTTCAATGTGATTATGTTGTCTCAACTACTCTCCTCCTTGTAGATAAGCGTTGATTTTACTTAACTCTCAACAATAAACAAGGAGATGAGTACATTGACTAACCTGGTGATTACATAGCCTTGTTGATTCGTTGTGGATCTATAATACATCAATTTGAACACTATTATAGTGTTCAATATGATTATGTTGTCTCTTCTACTCTCCTCCTTGTAGATAGCCGTTAATTTTACTTAATTCTCAATAAAAAAAGGGGATGAGTACATAGACTAACCTAGTGATGAGATAGCCTTGTTGATTCGTTGTGGATCTATAATACAACAATTTGAACACTATTATAGTGTTCAATTTGATTATGTTGTCTCTACTACTCTCCTCCTTGTAGATAGCCGTTAATTTTACTTAATTTTCAATAAAAAAAAAGGGGATGAGTACATAAACTAACCTAGTGATGAGATAGCCTTGTTGATTCGTTGTGGATTTATAATACAACATTTTCAATACTATTATAGTGTTCAATGTGATTATGTTGTCTCAACTACTCTCCTCCTTGTAGATAAGCGTTGATTTTACTTAACTCTCAACAATAAACAAGGAGATGAGTACATTGACTAACCTGGTGATTACATAGCCTTGTTGATTCGTTGTGGATCTATAATACATCAATTTGAACACTATTATAGTGTTCAATATGATTATGTTGTCTCTTCTACTCTCCTCCTTGTAGATAGCCGTTAATTTTACTTAATTCTCAATAAAAAAAAGGGGATGAGTACATAGACTAACCTAGTGATGAGATAGCCTTGTTGATTCGTTGTGGATCTATAATACATCAATTTGAACACTATTATTGTGTTCAATTTGATTATGTTGTCTCTACTACTCTCCTCCTTGTAGATAGCGTTAATTTTACTTAATTTTCAATAAAAAAAAGGGGATGAGTACATAAACTAACCTAGTGATGAGATAGCCTTGTTGATTCGTTGTGGATTTATAATACAACATTTTCAATACTATTATAGTGTTCAATGTGATTATGTTGTCTCAACTACTCTCCTCCTTGTAGATAAGCGTTGATTTTACTTAACTCTCAACAATAAACAAGGAGATGAGTACATTGACTAACCTGGTGATTACATAGCCTTGTTGATTCGTTGTGGATCTATAATACATCAATTTGAACACTATTATAGTGTTCAATTTGATTATGTTGTCTCTACTACTCTCCTCCTTGTAGATAGCCGTTAATTTTACTTAATTCTCAATAAAAAAAAGGGGATGAGTACATTAGACTAACCTAGTGATGAGATAGCCTTGTTGATTCGTTGTGGATCTATAATACATCAATTTGAACACTATTATAGTGTTCAATTTGATTATGTTGTCTCTACTACTCTCCTCCTTGTAGATAGCCGTTAATTTTACTTAATTCTCAATAAAAAAAAGGGGAATGAGTACATAAACTAACCTAGTGATGAGATAGCCTTGTTGATTCGTTGTGGATTTATAATACAACATTTTCAATACTATTATAGTGTTCAATGTGATTATGTTGTCTCAACTACTCTCCTCCTTGTAGATAAGCGTTGATTTTACTTAACTCTCAACAATAAACAAGGAGATGAGTACATTGACTAACCTGGTGATTACATAGCCTTGTTGATTCGTTGTGGATCTATAATACATCAATTTGAACACTATTTATAGTGTTCAATATGATTATGTTGTCTCTACTACTCTCCTCCTTGTAGATAGCCCGTTAATTTTACTTAATTCTCAATAAAAAAAAGGGGATGAGTACATAGACTAACCTAGTGATGAGATAGCCTTGTTGATTCGTTGTGGATCTATAATACAGCATTTTGAACACTATTATAGTGTTCAATGTGATTATGTTGTCTCTACTACTCTCCTCCTTGTAGATAGCGTTATTTTACTTAATCTCAAATAAAAAAAGGAGATGAGTACATAGACTAACCTAGTGAAAATAGCCTTGTTGATTCGTTGTGGATCTATAATACATATTTTTGAACACTATTATAGTGTTCAATTTGATTATGTTGTCTCTACTACTCTCCTCCTTGTAGATAGCCGTTCATTTTACTTAATTCTCAATAAAAAAAAGGGGATGAGTACATAGACTAACCTAGTGATGAGATAGCCTTGTTGATTGTTGTGGATCTATAATACAGCAATTTGAACACTATTATAGTGTTCAATGTCATTATGTTGTCTCAACTACTCTCCTTCTTGTAGATAAGCGTTGATTTTACTTAACTCTCAACAATAAACAAGGAGATGAGTACATTGACTAACCTTGGTGATTACATAGCCTTGTTGATTCGTTGTGGATCTATAATACATCAATTTGAACACTATTATAGTGTTCAATTAATTATGTTGTCTCTACTACTCTCCTCCTTGTAGATAGCCGTTAATTTTACTTAATTCTCAATAAAAAAAAGGGGATGAGTACATAGACTAACCTAGTGATGAGATAGCCTTGTTGATTCGTTGTGGATCTATAATACAGCAATTTGAACACTATTATAGTGTTCAATGTGATTATGTTGTCTCAACTACTCTCCTCCTTGTAGATAAGCGTTGATTTTACTTAACTCTCAACAATAAACAAGGAGATGAGTACATTGACTAACCTGGTGATTACATAGCCTTGTTGATTCGTTGTGGATCTATAATACATCAATTTGAACACTATAATTTGATTATGTTGTCTCTACTACTCTCCTCCTTGTAGATAGCCGTTAATTTTACTTAATTCTCAACAAAAAAAGGGGAGAGTACATAGACTAACCTAGTGATGAGATAGCCTTGTTGATTCGTTGTGGATCTATAATACAATTTGAACACTATTATTTGTGTTCAATTTGATTATGTTGTCTCTACTACTCTCCTCCTTGTAGATAGCCGTTAATTTTACTTAATTTTCAATAAAAAAAGGGATGAGTACATAAACTAACCTAGTGATGAGATAGCCTTGTTGATTCGTTGTGGATTTATAATACAACATTTTCAATACTATTATAGTGTTCAATGTGATTATGTTGTCACAACTACTCTCCTCCTTGTAGATAAGCGTTATTTTACTTAACTCTCAACAATAAACAAGGAGATGAGTACATTGACTAACCTGGTGATTACATAGCCTTGTTGATTCGTTGTGGATCTATAATACATCAATTTGAACACTATTATAGTTTCAATTTGATTATGTTGTCTCTTCTACTCTCCTCCTTGTAGATAGCGTTAATTTTACTTAATTCTCAATAAAAAAAAGGCGTACATAGACTAACCTAGTGATGAGATAGCCTTGTTGATTCGTTGTGGATCTATAATACATCAATTTGAACACTATTTAGTGTTCAATTGATTATGTTGTCTCTACTACTCTCCTCCTTGTAGATAGCCGTTAATTTTACTTTTCTCAATAAAAAAAAGGGATGAGTACATAAGACTAACCTAGTGATGAGATAGCCTTTTGATTCGTTGTGGATCTATAATACACATTTTAACACTATTATTAGTGTTCAATGTATTATGTTGTCTCAACTACTCTCCTCCTTGTAGATAAGCGTTGATTTTACTTAACTCTCAACAATAAACAAGGAGATGAGTACATTGACTAACCTGGTGATTAGCCTTGTTGATTCGTTGTGGATCTATAATACAAATTTGAACAC
>NCTC01003988.1:5000-7500 GCA_002319775.1 Fagopyrum tataricum | reverse complement strand
GCCGAGAGTGGCCGACGCTGACCTTGTCATGGCCTTGTCATGCCCGACGCTGGCCTTGTCATGGCCGAGACTGCCCGACGCTGGCCTTGTCATGCCCGACGCTGGCCTTGTCATGGCCCGACGCTGGCCTTGTCATGGCCTTGTCATGCCCGACGCTGGCCTTGTCATGGCCGAGACTGCCCGACGCTGGCCTTGTCATGCCCGACGCTGGCCTTGTCATGGCCGAGAATGCCCGACGGTGACCCTGTCATGGCCGACGGTGACCTTGTCATGGCCTTGTCATGCCCGACGCTGGCCTTGTCATGGCCGAGAATGCCCGACGCTGGCCTTGTCATGGCCGAGACTGCCCGACGCTGGCCTTGTCATGGCCTTGTCATGGCCTTGTCATGGCCTTGTCATGCCCGACGCTGGCCTTGTCATGGCCGAGAATACCCGACGCTGGCCTTGTCATGGCCGAGAGCGGCCGACGCTGACCTTGTCATGGCCTTGTCATGCCCGACGCTGGCCTTGTCATGGCCGAGAGTGGCCGACGCTGACCTTGTCATGGCCTTGTCATGCCCGACGCTGGCCTTGTCATGGCCGAGACTGCCCGACGCTGGCCTTGTCATGCCCGACGCTGGCCTTGTCATGCCCGACGCTGGCCTTGTCATGGCCTTGTCATGCCCGACGCTGGCCTTGTCATGGCCGAGAGTGGCCCGACGCTGGACCTTGTCATGGCCTTGTCATGCCGACGCTGGCCTTGTCATGGCCCGACGCTGGCCTTGTCATGGCCTTGTCATGGCCGAGAATGCCCGACGCTGGCCTTGTCATGGCCGAGACTGCCCGACGCTGGCCTTGTCATGGCCTTGTCATGCCCGACGCTGGCCTTGTCATGGCCGAGAATACCCGACGCTGGCCTTGTCATGGCCGAGAGCGGCCGACGCTGACCTTGTCATGGCCTTGTCATGCCCGACGCTGGCCTTGTCATGGCCGAGAGTGGCCGACGCTGACCTTGTCATGGCCTTGTCATGCCCGACGCTGGCCTTGTCATGGCCGAGAATGCCCGACGCTGGCCTTGTCATGCCCGACGCTGGCCTTGTCATGGCCTTGTCATGCCCGACGCTGGCCTTGTCATGGCCGAGAGTGGCCGACGCTGACCTTGTCATGGCCTTGTCATGGCCTTGTCATGCCCGACGCTGGCCCTGTCATGGCCGAGAATGCCCGACGCTGGCCTTGTCATGGCCGACGGTGGCCTTGTCATGGCCGAGACTGCCCGACGCTGGCCTTGTCATGGCCGACGCTGGCCTTGTCATGGCCTTGTCATGGCCGAGAATGCCCGACGCTGGCCTTGTCATGGCCGAGATGCCCGACGCTGGCCTTGTCATGGAATGCCCGACGCTGGCCTTGTCATGCCCGACGCTGGCCTTGTCATGGCCGACGCTGGCCTTGTCATGGCCGAGAGTGGCCGACGCTGGCCTTGTCATGGCCGAGACTGCCCGACGCTGGCCTTGTCATGGCCTTGTCATGCCCGACGCTGGCCTTGTCATGGCCGAGACTGGCCGACGCTGGCCTTGTCATGGCCGAGAGTGGCCGACGCTGACCTTGTCATGGCCTTGTCATGCCCGACGCTGGCCTTGTCATGGCCTTGTCATGCCCGACGCTGGCCTTGTCATGGCCGAGAGTGGCCGACGCTGACCTTGTCATGGCCTTGTCATGCCCGGCGCTGGCCTTGTCATGCCCGACGCTGGCCTTGTCATGCCCGACGCTGGCCTTGTCATGCCCGACGCTGGCCGTGTCATGGCCGAGACTGCCCGACGCTGGCCTTGTCATGGCCGAGAATGCCCGACGCTGGCCTTGTCATGGCCGAGACTGCCCTACGCTGGCCTTGTCATGGCCGAGAATGCCCGACGCTGGCCTTGTCATGGCCGACGCTGACCTTGTCATGGCCTTGTCATGGCCTTGTCATGGCCTTGTCATGCCCGACGCTGGCCTTGTCATGGCCGAGACTGCCCGACGCTGGCCTTGTCATGGCCGAGAGTGGCCGACGCTGACCTTGTCATGGCCTTGTCATGCCCGACGCTGGCCTTGTCATGGCCGACGCTGACCTTGTCATGGCCTTGTCATGGCCTTGTCATGCCCGACGCTGGCCTTGTCATGGCCGACGCTAACCTTGTCATGGCCTTGTCATGCCCGACGCTGGCCTTGTCATGGCCGAGAATGCCCGACGCTGGCCTTGTCATGCCCGACGCTGGCCTTGTCATGGCCGAGAGTGGCCGGCGCTGACCTTGTCATGGCCTTGTCATGGCCGACGCTGGCCTTGTCATGGCCTAGCCATGCCCGACGCGCTTCCCATGTCATGGCCTTGTCAGGAGCTTGCCGCGGCCTTGTCTTACCGCGCTGGCCTTGTCACGGCCTTGTCACGGCCTTGTCACGGCCTTGTCAGGACGCCTCAATTGATGGCATTGGAAGATAATCCCGGAACTTTTTCTTCCAAGCTGGATTTGTTTTGCATAGCAATGTT
>NCTC01003987.1:0-15525 GCA_002319775.1 Fagopyrum tataricum | reverse complement strand
GAGCGCTTGCGGAACACGAAAACGTCACCCGCGTATAGAACCTTTGTGAAGAGCTTGTTGGGAGCGTTATTTGGCTGGTTCGAAGTTACGAAACCGACGTAAAGAGTTCCTTCGAGAACCGTGAGGATCTCGGTGGCGCGTGGGTGGAAGTGTGGCGCGATAAGGCCATATGGGGCGAAGTCGAGTCGAGCTAGAGAGATACGAGGGTGTTGAGTCCCGGAAGGTTGGTGGTACCACTGCGGTGACGGCTGAACCAAGATTGTTGTTAGTGTTACCGGCTTTCAAACCTCTGAATAAGAAGTCTTTCTCCTGTAACTTCATTTGGGTTCTTGCAGAATAACCCGTTCACGAACACTACATATAAACAAGCAACACCCTTAATTAATTTTCAATGAATGAGGTTGAACCGGGGCTTTTTATGAACTCAAATATTTAACTAGGTTCATATAACAGTCTAGTTTCATCTAGTCATCGATATGCTCATTTTCACTTGTTTAGAATCAAGTTGATCTCGAGCCAGATGAAAGTACGTATAAGAAAGGGATGAATAATCAAACGAAAGCTTCTTACCTGCATTGCTGGGATCTTTAGTGGCAACACAGAAGTCCTGCAACTGTGTAGGGTCGGTAGCAAAGGCCATGAATGACACCATGGCTACAAATAGACCAAAAATTAGCAAGAATCAATCTAGCTGTCATTCTCTCAATTCAGCTACTATTGATTATTAATTGGAGAAGCAAATTAGTATACTTGAGATATAGCTATTGATGTTTAATGATGATATCAAAGATTATGGTGGTATGGCTATTTATAGATTGGTAAATGGTAAAGTTCTTGTCAAAGGTTGAAATGGTCATAAATATGTATAGTAAAATATGGTATGTGCTTTATTGATTTTTTTCTCATGTATTAAATTCAAATCCATACGGGAGATTTAGGTGAAATGTTATTCAGTCAAAAGATTATGTTAAAGAATAATTCAAAAAACGATGAATAAATAATTAATTATGAAAATTTTTTGATTTATCTAATTAAAAATTTTACTTTTCTTACCTGACTAAAACAATTGGAGAAAATTCCTTAAAGTTACGTTGTTAATAAGGTACGTATATACTATAGAAAGGGAGGAATGACTGAAGTTCGGGAAAAGTAGATAACTCAATCAAAAGGATGTTCAACAAATATGGGTATTTTTCCGAGCACTTGTCTAGAAAAATACATAGGATGTCCAATCATTAATGGACGGGTGAGCAAATCAATGTTTGAAGATGTTATTACTAAATCTAGGCAATAATTAATAAAATGGAAAGCGGCATCCTTTCTCAGGAAGGAAAAACGGTTTCAAGACAAATCTCAATGCAAAACCTAATTATATAATGCAAAGTTTTATGCTCCCAACACCATACATAAAAAATTAGACCAAATCAACAACTATTTTTTTCGAAGAAATGACCAAATGTCCACCCGTTATTAAGTTGGGATAAGATTTGCAAAGAGTAATGTCACACGTAAAAAAGCACATGTAGTTTGTCATACATTTGATCAACGTGGTTTAACGTTTATGACGCATTCAGAAACTTCACGAGGGTGTTATCCTCATATGATCAAAAACCAAATTAATATAGGTTAACTAGCATGTACATGATTACATATATATACAATATACATTTTAATTGAAATGTTATTCTCATATTTTTTTCAAAATATATTTTGTGTAAGTCGGAACGAGTACGATACTCTTAATTCATAAAGTATAAAAGTGTATATAGTTTACTAATCTTTAGTTCATGATCACAAGATAAATGTCAGTTTATATGATATTATTGTACATTTTAATTGTAGTGTTGACTGACTGTTGGTTGTTTAACGCATCATCTTATCCAATTTGTCAAAGTATAGGTATATTGTGTTTATTTTAAGTTTCGTTCGTTCGTTCAAGTGAGATCGAGACTCCTAGTACAAAATAGTGTAAGCTAAAATAGTTATATCTTATTAACATTTAGATTACGATCTCTCAAGATAAAGTGTTACATTATTTTATCATTTAATTTCACGGTTTAGGATTTATGTTACACACCAAAAAACATATTTGAGAGAGTAAGACACGTAAGAAAAACACAACATGTAGTATGTCGTGCATTTGATCATCACTATTTGACATTTAGGAAGTATTTAAATTTTTTGCAAGGGTGTTACCTCATATGATCGAAACAAGTATTATACTAAAGTACAATATTGTATATAGTTTGGAATTTTAGTAAGAATCGGCAATTTTTGAATTAAAATTGGAACTACAATGAAAGTCTTATATAAATACAATTTGTTTATTTATATATGCCAACGGCGATCCTCGTCGGGTTCTCCAACGGGGATTCTCATCGGGTTCACCATCGGAGTACTCATCGGGATCCCATCGATTTTCCCGGTGGGTTTTGGGTACGGATCGGGGAGCGGGCAATACCTCTATTTTCTTCCCCGTCCCCATCCCCAAGCGGGGAATCAAAAATTTTCCCGTCCCCGTCCCATTTAAAATCCCCATCCCCGTCCCCATGACGGGTAATACCCGTGAATTTCGGGGAATCCCCATCCCATTTACACCTCTACAATCATGCTTCCCACTTATCCATCCAAACACTAAGACGGCCGCCAGCCTTAACGTAATTCTTCCCTCACGTGGAGTAGAATGAACTTTTAAAATGGAGAAATCTTTTGAGTTTTGTAAGAAATTATTGAGAGAAGCTGAACAAGTTCGAACGGATTCGGTTTTTAAAAAAAAACAGAGCTCTTTTTGTGTGTTTTAAGTGAGGAGATATAATTTTTCTTTAATATGTGCTATTTATATTTTGTTATTTGCAAAATTAAAAAGTTTGGTGGTTATTTTTACCATTGTCATCTTTTTTATAGGTAGTCAAATCCCCCTTAGTAGTAGGAACGGGACATTTCATATTAGTGAAGTATTGTAGTTTATCAAATTCTCTCTAAATTATTCACTAAATTGGCTTTAAATTAATAGAAAATTGTAAACATGTTCTTTTTGATGGTTGTATACTTATCTTCTACTCCATCCGTTTATTAATAATTATCGTTTAACATTTTACACACTTATGAAGAAAACTAAGAAATATGTCAATATACCCTAATTGTCCCTCCGAAACTTGGGCAAGACGTTGCTATATCATTCATTTACTGTTTTTATATTGAAAGTCACAACCAAACCAATACTAATGATAAAAGGGTAAATGTGATAGTTGTAACACCCCAAATCCGCTGGATTCGGGTTGTACGGGCGAGACCTCACAATGGGGTCCCGACCCTTAGCTTGACAACAATTTCACCGGACTTCTCAACAAGGCACAAATAAAAGCGAAAACTCAAAACGTTTTTAATGTATGCGGACACCAAAAAGTAAGAAACTACAACTTGGAAACTCAGCCGAGTCCTCAAAACAACACAACTCTAATACGAAACTTAAACCGTACCACATAAACCACAATACGAAAACATAACCCCAAAAACATCCCCGTCCTATAATGTATGGAGACCCCGGCTATCCACTCCTCTGCCTCACTCGCGGCATCCCTAACCTACAAGTCATCTACACAAACGGTTTAAAACCGTTAGCTCACATTCTAGGCATTAGAAAAGCGGTGAAGGCACAAACACATACATAAACCAATACATGAATCACACATATCTGGTTTATTATCTTTTTATTATTAATCGTATTCCCGTTCTAATTCAACTTCGGTTGTGACATCGAGACCACCGTCGGTCTCGCCTCGTCCCCTACTTACCCGGCAAGGAGTGACACGGATGCACCGCCCGTATACCCATCGGGATAGTCGCCAAGATCCTCCTAGCCCCCAGTCAAGGCTAGGCAGTGATGTCACCGCCCGTTATCATACACTTGGGCCAACATACATATAAGTCGTGGTCCTAATTTACCGGTTTAATTGTTATAACATAACATAAACACACACCACCAAACACACACCAATGCTAATACATAAAATACGAGCTAAGTAAAGTTCTGGAGACTTACCTCGTCCCAAACGCTAACTCACACAACGCTCTCGCTTCTCTTGGGAAGAAACACACAACTTGCTCACAACAAAAGGTACCATAAAAACGCTCAACTCAAGAAGTCTAGGACTTCTACACAAATGATCTACGCAGGATTATTTGACTCAATTCTAGGACCGCATCCTAGAGTCTATCAATAAACACCGTCAATAATGACGTAAAAGCCAACGAGGTATAAACACGCTCATCACATTCTCCTAAGGTCCAAAAGCACTACTTGGCATTTCTTCTAAGTTATGCTAGATCCAACCTATCATTATACTACTAACATACCTAGATCGAGATAAGATTATTAGCTCGAGGGAGAGGGTACTCATGGGACGTCAAAGGATGGAAGACAATCTATGAATGTCGATATGGATTCGTTGGCCTTTATCGGGCTTCAGAACCTAGCACCAAAACTAAAACAAATTTAGCTCATACGCTAAATTTGATCATAAAAATATTATATATAAAGTCCTAAGGTAAAACTCGTTTTTCCAAAAAGCCAACGTTAAAATTCCCGTAATTACCCTTTCCGGGCAAAAGCTCAAAACTAGAACCTTGTCATAAAATCACGATTAAAACCTTGGGGCAATTTCCGACAAAAATCCAATCCGAGGATATAAGTGTACTAATCCAGAAATCTGGGTTAAAACTATAATAACCAAAACTCTGGGTACAAACTGCAACTAACACAAAACTGAGGGGGCCGAGATGTAAATATACCTAATAAGAGGGGACCGATTGGAATAAAGGGAGAAGAGGCTCGGCCGGCTCTGCAGCTCCTGGACGCTGGCGTGGGTGGTACTCTGGCAGGAGAAGGAGGCGTGGAGGTCAAAACTATACCTAATAAGATGACTGACAAAATTTTTCTTCTTCCATATATATATTCTTAACAAAATCGCATAGATCCTAACTATAGTTAAGAAGAATGAACCCGATCGAAGAATTGAGAAGAATGAGCCTCCTCCCATTAAACTCGGCAAAAAAATATGTGATTTACTAGAACACCCCCTCCACTAAAACCGTAGCCGGCACAAATTGATCTGGTCAAATCGAGTTCATTGGATCCTGACCCTAGGATCTCACAATGAATCCTAACCCTAGCCTGACAACAAGTTCATTGGATCTTACAACAAGGCATAGATAGATTAAAACCAAAACATCAAACTGTAATATATATCAAAAGGTATACAAAAGTACCGCTGAGTACAAACGAAACATAAATCCATACATCATAAAATCATCCCATATCCCTCGCATACAATCCTAGTGTACGGAGCCCTCAGCGGATCACCCCATCTGGATCACTTTGCAGTTCTCCTAACCTGCAAAGCATCTACAACACGGTATAAAACCGTTTAGCTAACCATTCATATATATAAGATAATGCATAAACACAAACACAAGTCATGGAATCATAAACACATAATCATGATGTCACACATTTACCCGTTAATCATCTTTATATAATCCAACACTCAAATTGTATATAGTCCAACACTCAAACCGTTAGCTAACCATTCATATATATAATCCTCGCCTCTGAGTGCTATAGCCAGCTGGAGTGGTTATTGGAACACCCTCCCTATACCATAAAGGAGTGGGGAATGCCAACCCGTATACCAGATCTGGCCTGACTACAGAGAACCTTCCAGACTCCTCAGCGGGATGAAAGGCAGGTTGTCACAACCACTACAATGGGCGGTCACTAAACTATAGGTCGGTAATAATCAACATCGCATGCTATAAAGCATATTACAAAACACCACTCATGCAAACGTCCAATATAAGGATGGTAGCTAAGTAAGTCCTACGGACTTACCTCAACCTCAGATACTCTCAACCATGATCAACTCCAATCTGGAGAACAGCGCTGCCTAATAACAAGCTAGGCAAAAAGAAATATCAAATCTCCTATCAATCAAAGGGGTCACACCTAGACCTAAGGGATCCATAAGGATCATATCCAACCTATAAAGCTCAACATCTACTAAACTTCAAATCCATAACCGGCACATATCGATATCATGATCATCCTCATCCTATCCTCATACACATACCTAGCATGCCACTAACCCACTCATAGGAAAGGAAAGGATCAATACCACTCTAGGTAGATCCTGTACAAGACGCACATGCGTGACAGGAAGGACGTAGGGGAGAAGCAACGGGAGGCGCAAGCGCGGCGGCACTCCACGCAGGAGCGGTGACACAGGTGATGCAGGCGTGGCGGCACTCTGGCGTAGGTGCGGTGACACTGTCAACGCAGGGCGGCGACACTGGGCGCAGGGGCAGTTCACAGTGCAGAATGTGATCTCCGACTTCTCCTCAACTCTTCACTCGATGATTCACGTCTTCAACATCCAGCAGCCATACACATACATATATATACACATATGAACATCAATACATGCCTAGGAGATCCTATACACAAGATTTAACTTGTGGAATCCTAAGCTAAAGAGAAGGAACGGAAGAAAGAAAGAAAGAAGAAGAGTATGCTCACCACTTTTGTAGCCTAACAAGGAAATGATCAGCAACGCACCCTCAGCTGACTCTCAAAGCTCAGCATCAACATCCACACATCATCATCAACCAAAGTCCACACAAACTTGCTTTCAACCCAAGGAAAACTCAAGAACAAGATCAAAGGAGAAGAAGAAGAAAGAAGAAGATCGTGAACAGCTGGAGAAGATGAAGTAAACCCTTCATCCGGAAGCAAGGACGAAAGGTTATAAGGAAAGAGAAAGAGTAAAGCATGGTCCAAAGGTCAACAAAGCCGGCTGCAACCGCAGGAAACCGCAGGGGCGGGTTCCCTGAGCCGTAGGGACAGAACACAGAACAAGCCGTAGGGGCGTCCCCATGGCCCCGCAGGGGCTGCTACGTCCTAGCTCAGCTCTAAAGATCAAGGCTCTTACAAGGAGGGTTGTAATATGGGATGAACTACTCATGTTAGACTAAAAAACTCGGTTCATTATCTTGCATAACAATCCTAACAATAATTTAGTGAATCAACTTCAATAGGGTTGTTATTATATGAGCAGAACTACTTATGTTCAACTCAAAAAAAACTTGTGAAAAGAAATAAAAAAAATATAGAACAGATCTTTTAAGAGAGAGAACACTAGACAAAACAATCTAGAGCGATTGTTTAGTTCGTGATCAAAGTATTAAACCCAAATAGTTTGTTGATGAGGTTTGGAACAAGTCCTACATTCCCGGGATCTCATATATGATCCAATCCACTAGTTTTAGAGTCAAAGCCAAATAAGAGTTACAGAAACAGAATCATAAGAGTAAAACCACAACATAGAATAGTAAGAGTAGAAAGAACGTATAATCGAACAAGAACAAGACACGAATCTGAGAATCCAAGAATTCTCCTCGTGTTTCCAATCTGTAATTCGTAGATGCTTCCAAGCTAGCAACCGTCAAAGGAACCAACGCTTGATCTTACTTTATGTAGGTTAAACACTCTCAGATGAAGCAACAATCTCGAGTGGAGATGAAGTTCTTCACTCTCGATCACAAGAAGCTAGGGCTTGATAAGAGAGAACAGCAAGGTAGACGAGAAGAAGAAGAGAGAGAGAAAGCTCACTACTAGGGTTCAGAACCAGCTAACGCTTTATATCTCCGTACAAGACGAAACGATGTCGTTTGGTTAAATGGACCAACTCTTGAAACAAAACCCGGTTCACTCTTTTAATCATCAACCCTTCTAAACTTGTTCCTCAAACTGGTCAAGTGTTCGAGTCTTCACTGACTCATTTCAATGCTGGCTTATTCTCTTAACGATTCACCCTCCTAACTCTTGTAGTTCTGGCTCAATCATATCTAGTGAATTTGTCACATATAAACATCGATCCTTTCTTCATTTTCTAAGTTATTTCAAATAAATGAAGTAAGAACAGAGGACTTTGATTGTTAATATATAGAGTACCAGTATAAGATTTATTAAGAATTTCAGCTAGAATTCCTTTTAGCCACATGGCTTCTTTAGCTGCTTCAGTAGCAGCAATATATTCAGCTTCAGTTGAGAAGAGTCCAACAATAGACTGTTGTGGTGATTTCCAGGAAAAGCAATTTCCACACCAAGTATAAACATACGCAGTTGTAGACTTTCTAGTATCTTTGTTACTTGCATAATCTGAATCAACATATCCCACAAGATCATTAGTGTCACAATGCACACCATATTCTAAAGCAAGTGAAGAAGTACCTGCTAAATATCTTAGCAAGAACTTCATAGCAGACCAATGTTTTGAAGAAGGATCAAACCTATATCTACTCAAGACACTAACAACAAAAGCTAAACCAGGCCTAGTGCAGACCATAGAATACATCACAGAACCTACAGCTGCATCATATGAAATCAGTTTCATACTTTTAACCTCTTGTGTAGTTACATCAGATGTTTTTGTAAGATCAAGATGAGATCCTAGAGGTATAGATGTTGGTTTAACAGATTTCATATTAAATATGTCTAACACCTTCTGTATATAGTCATGCTGAGTTAACTATATTTTCCATTTACTTCTATTTCTGACAATTTTTATGCCAAGAATTCTCTGTGCAGGACCAAGGTTCTTCATATCAAAAGTATTCTTCAAAGATGTTTTAATATCTTTGATATTACCCTTAGATTTACAGATTATCATCAACATATAGGAGAACATAATAAGGATATTCAATCATAATAAATTTGAAGTATAGACATAAGTCATAAGAATATTGAGTAAAGCCAAGGGCTTTCATGCATGAATCAAATTTTTTATGCCATTGTCTGGGATATTGTTTTAAACCATATGTAGAATTATTAAGCAAACAAACATGATTAGGAAAATTTTCATCAATGTAATTTTTTGGTTGACTCATGTATATATATAGTTTCATCTAGATTACCATGTAAGAAGGTTGTTTTAACATCAATCTGATCAATGTCATAATCAAACACAACAACAATGGATATTATCATTCTTAAGGTTTTATATTTCACCACAGGAGCAAAAATATCATTATAATCCTCCCCTTCCCATTGAGTAAAGCCTTTAGCAACTAATCTGGCCTTAAACCTTGGTGGATCAGTAGAGTTTTGACTTTCTTTGACCTTGTACACCCATTTCCTACCAATTAGTCTAGCATCTTTGGGTTTAGGTACAAGAGTCCAGGTGTTATTAACTCTCATTGATTCAATTTCTTCATTCATAGCATATTTCCACTCATTTCTGTGTTTAGAACTAATAGCATGTTCATATATCTCAAGGGTAGGAACAAAAATAACCTCAACAATTAAAAAAGCATATTCTATAACATGCTCAAGTCTGTTTTCTACATGCTCGACTAAATTCATATATTTTGGATTTGGTTTCTTATGCCTAAATTCTCTATCTCTAGTAAGTTGATAATCAGATAAAGAAGGTAGAGAAAGCATTGGCACAACAGTCATATCAACATTATTATCATCAGGAGACAAGATAATACTAACATAATTTAGAGAGTTTAAGGGATTATAATTGCTCACTATCCCTCCTAATTGGCGAGGTGATGACTGATCCGTGGAAGAAAAAGTGTTTGTCGAGGATTTTAGTGACTGGAGTTTGTAGTCATGACTATATCTCTCGACAAACACTTCTTCTTCCTCGAGAGTTTATAGTCAGCACATCCATTGTCAACATCTTCCTCAGTGATATCTGTATTATCACTTGGATCATAGAAAGACAAATCTGCATCCCTGTCATATTGCTCGGAAGGAATATTAGTGGATAACTTGCATGGAAATTCGTTTTCAACAAAAGTTACATCCCTACTTATTGTTGTTTTGTAAGCTCCTGGTTGAAGGATTAACAACTTATATCCTTTAACTCCTATAGGATATCCTCACATGACACATTTTTGTGCTCTAGGATTTTGTTTACCATCAGAATGTTTTGCATAAGCAGCACATCCAAAAGTTCTTAGATGAGATAGATTTGGAGGTTTACTAGACCAAAGCTCTTGGGGTGTTTTGAGATTTATAGCACTAGAGGGAGACTTATTAATCAAATAGGCGGTAGTGTTAATGGCTTCTCCCCATAGGGAGTGTTTCAAGCCAGAAAATATTAACATACATCTAGCTTTTTCTAAGAGAGTTCTGTTCATTCTCTCTGCTATACCATTCTGTTGTGGTGTACCTGGGACATTGAGGTGTCTTTTTATTCCATTTTCATGACAAAAGTTGTTAAATTTATATTACAAAACTCCAGACCATTATCTGTTCTAAGGCACTTCACTTTATGGTTGGTTTGACCTTGTACTATAATTTTCCAGTTTTTAACACTTTCTAGAGCATCACTCTTATTTCTAATAATATAAATCCACACCTTTCTAGAGAAATGATCTATCAAAGATTTTTTTAAAAAAAATCTCCTATCCCCAATGGTTTCAACCTATGCAGGTCTCAATAAGTCGGAATGAACATATTCTAGAGGTTTATTGGCTTGAAACTCAGATCTGTTGAAAGAGGTTCTAGTGGTTTTTCCTAGAATACAAATCTCACAAACTTAAGATCACTAGGTTTCCTAGGGATACTACCATTTTTAAAAAGATAGTATAAACCTTTATTGCCTATATATCCTATTCTAGGGTGCCAGATTAAGGTTTATCATTAGATAGGCAAACAAAATTTTCAATATGGTTTAACTCAGGTTTTCCAATGACATGATAAAGACTATTTTTCTTAATGCTTTTAACTAGAATTTTTCCATTTCTAGAGATAGACCTAATACCATAATATATATTAATGCCACAACTTAGGTCACCAAACATTCTTTCAGATAGCAAATTTCTCCTAAGTTTTGGGATCCATCTAACATTTTGAATGATTCTAATTTTATTATCATTCATTCTAAATGGAACATATCACATGCCTTTTATGGCAAGAGAAGTATAGTCTCCTAGTATTACTTCGCCTTCATCATGTTTATGTAAGTAATCAAAATGACATTCATGTTGTGTAGCATGCATAGTACATCCAGAATCAACTATCCAAGCATTCAAATCAGACTCTGATGAAGTATAAAGCATATCAGAACAGAGCAGTACTTCATTATCATGATAAGACATATTCACACAATGCAGAAGTTCGATTTTTAGTTGATTTCTCTGATTCATCATTTTTCTTCTTTCTGCATTCAGGTGTTTTATATTCCTTTTTACCACAATAATAGCATGTTACAATTTTTCCTTTGTCCTTATCAGGATTATCTTTGTTCTTAGGAACAAAATTTTCAATATTTCTATTTCTTGCTTTATATGAATTATGAGTGCTTTTATTCTTATCTTGATGTTTACCTTTAACATACATGAGTTCATTCTTAGGCTCTTTAGGTGTGAGAGCCCTTTCTTTCGGACCGAGATTTGGACCACGGCCGAGATTGGCTTTGGGCCGAGATTGGTCTTGCCGCACCCGCGGGCACGTGTGCCGCCCCTGCGGGTTTCCACCCCTGCGGCCCTGTGATCCGCCCCTGCGGGTTACGGCGGCTGCTGCCGGTTTTGTTGACTCTTTGACCCGTGCTTTACCCTTCTTTACCTTCTTCATTTTACCTTGCTGAGCAAGGGTTTCCTCATACTTTCCAATCCAGTTCACGTCCTTCTTGCTTCTCCCTTGTTCCCTCTTGATCTTGTTTGGTTTGGAAGAGTTTGGTTTGAGTTTGGATGTGTTGTGGCTTTTGGTGGTTGATGATGGTGAGTACTGCTGTGCTTGGAAGCCAGTAAGTGTTTGGTCATCAGTGCTTTAGCTAGCTACAGCCGTGGTGAGCATCTTCCTCTTGCTTCTTCATTCTTTCTTCTTCTTTTCTTGTTCTTCTTCTTCCTTAGCTTAGGATTAAATGTTTGAATGTAGGACTGATGTTGATATGTGTATGTTGATGCTTGTGTATGAATCTGGAAGAGAGTGGAAGTGTTTGATCTTGGGAAGAGCTGAAGAGAAACCACGAGACTGCTTTCTGCACTGTCGCCGCCCCTGCGGCCAGAAGTCACCGCCCCCGCGGTTACTGTGTCACAACGCCAGTGTCGTGCCAGCGGCGTGCCTGCGTTTGCCAGCGTCCCTTGTCACCACCCCCGCGGCTACGTTCCGCCGCACCCGCGGTTGCTTGCCTCCGCCCCTGTGCCCCTTTGTTACGTAGGTGCGCTTTGTCCCTGGTCTACCTAAAGCTAGGTAGATCCTTTCCTTTCCTAGTTGAGCGGTAGTAGCATGCTAGGATTCGGATGTTGATGAGTATGTTATGGAATTGCCGGTTAGGGCTTTGAGGTTTACGAGTTGGATATGATCCCTTATGGATCCCTTGGGTCTAGGTGTGACCCTTTGTGTGATAGGAGTTTGATATCTGTGTATGCCTTGTATAGGCCGTGTTTATCCTCCAGTTTGGAGTGGACTGAGTTGAGGTTGATCCAGTGAGACGACTAAGAGGTTGAGGTAAGTCCGTGGGACTTTACTTAGTTGCCATTCCTCTATAGGATGTTGTGCATGAGTGGTGTGTGTGTTATATGTTATAGCATGTGTTATGATGGTCACCGACCTATGGTATATTGCTTGCCCATTGTAGGGCCGTGATAACTTGCCCTTTCATCCCGCTGGGAGTCTGAGGAGGTTCTCTGTAGGCAGGCAAGACCTGGTAAACGGTTCGGGCACTTCCCATTCCCTTAGGGTACACGGGGTAGTGTTCCAGGCACCATTCCAGCTGGTTATTGGACCCAAAGGCGAGGTTTATATTTCTCGTGTCACTTATGTTTATATGGATATTTTTATATGAGTTGATTGCTGGACTTTATAAAGATAATGAACCGGGTAAATGTGTGAAAGCATGCTGAAGTGTTATTCATTTCTGATGTGTGTTTGTGCTCTCGCATATTCCTATATTTGTGTATGGTTAGCAAACGGTTTCATACCGTGTTGTAGACACTTTGCAGGATAGGGGAGCTGCAGAGTGATTCAGAGCGGGTGATCCGCTGAGGGCTCCGTACACTGGGACGGTATCGGGGATATGGGTTTTGTTGTAAAGTTTAGTTTGTTTGTACTCAGCGGTACATTGTATTACCTTTTGATCTATATATATATATATCAGTTTCATGTTTTGTTTTAATCTATCGGTGCCTTGTTGTAAGATCTGTGAAATTGTTGTCAGGCTAGGGTCAGGATCCATTGTGAGATCCTAGCCCAGTAGCACTCCGAGTCCTACGGATTTGGGGAGTTACAAAGTTGGTATCAGAGCCCAGGTTGACAACAATGGCAATAGTAATCTGCAATAAAGGTCGAATAGATAACTAAAAAGAACCCGAAAAGGGATCTGACTTTTCAAAAGGTTTTGGTTTTGAAATGAGTACAAATGTTTTGGGATACCGTGTATGGGAGCCATTACCCCTCTGAAGACCTCGACAGTATAGATATATATAGATATTCTACTGTGATTGATCTGTGATATATCTATACATATGGCATATATATAGCCTTCTAAGATAGGTTTATGTCCTCTACAGATGGTTCAGACTAGAGCCTTACCTGCAGCTGGACGAGGTAGTGGTAGAGGTAGACCCCCTCTAGGTAGAGGATGCGGTAGGATTCTTGCTGATGAGCCACGTGCAGCAGAGGAGGTTGCTGAGAGCGCCGTTCCTGAGCCTGGGAACGGTGCAACTGAGGGACAGGGGCCACAGAGAGCCCAGTCTGGTGATTCTGAGCGTGTCTCTATGGATAGATCAGAGTTTCAAGCTTATATCAGACGTGTTGAGGAGGCCGCTAGGGCAGGTAGGCGTGCTCCGGATCTGCCAGCACAGGAGGGACCATTTGAGAGGTCCCACACTGTTACTCAGGTACAAGCTGTACAGGTACCTGCTACTGAGATTTCTCGGGCTCCAGAGGAGCATAGAGTGCCTCGACCAAACACATGGTTGAAGGCTTTTCATCAGATGGGAGTACCCCCTTTCACTGGGAAAGTGGGGCTAGAGGTGGAGTTGTGGATAGGACATGTAGACTCAACTCTAGAGTCTATTAGATGTCTAGTTGATAGGCAGATTGAGCTGGTGCAGACCTTGTTCAGCGATTTGGCACAACACTGGTGGAGGTCTGTGCGAGCACAGGTTACTAGTTATGAGCAAATGAGGACTCTGATCCGAGAGCGTTTCTGCCCTGCCTTTTTGAGGAGGGAGAAACTGCGAGACTTTGTTGAGGCTGGGTTCGAGGATGTGCTGGTCTCAGAGGCCATCAGGAGATTCCATGGAGGAGCTGGCATTGTTGGGTCCAGTTGCACCTGTTGCAGATCAGCACGTTTATTTGTTTTCCCGACGTCTGAGGGATACTACCCGTACCTACATGGCGGGTTTTCACTGTGAGACCTTGGTCGACTATCAGGACCGGGCTTCTGACTACGAGAGGGAGAGAGTTAGCCAGAGGAGAGCTTCTCAAACCCTCCGGTCTGAGAAGAGATAGAGGACTGGTCAGACCAGTGGTACTGGTGGAGCTGCTGGTTCCGGGCGAGGCTAGAGTCGCCAGAGTCGTCCTCCATCTGCACCACGTGCAGATAAGGGAGTGTAGTGCTTCAACTGTAGTGAGTATGGCATATGAGGTCAGAGTGTACTATGCAGGCCGGTGACCTGTTTCACTTGTGGCCGACCTGGTCATAAGAGCTACCTTTTGTAGACGAGGGAGAGCCTTCATCACAACAGGATTCTTCCTCCTACTAGTGCAGCGGGAGGTGGACAGAGACCACCTCAGCAGCAGCAGCAGAGTCAGGGACAGCAGAGGGTCCCAGATCGCCCTACGACTCAGGGATCTGCTCCTGGGCCGAGTCGAGGCAGAGGCCGTGGTGGGGGCACCACTGATACTAGAGGCCCACAGGGCCGTGTTTTTGAGCTGAGGAGTGCAGAGGAGCCAGCTGCACCTACTGCTACAGGTTCCATTATGATTCATGGTTTACCTGTTAGAGTTTTATTTGATACTGGTGCTACGCATTCCTTTATTTATGATGCCTGTGTAGAGCGTCTGGGTTTAGATACAGTTGAGGGGATGCCATTTATTATAGGGTTACCCGATGGTGGTAGGGTCAGAGGTACCCATGAGATTCACGGTTGTCCCATTTCTGTAGGGACTCGTGTGTTAGTAGTCGACTTCTTTGTCATGCCGTTAGAGCATGAGGAAGTTATACTAGGTATGGATTGGATGGCTAGACATTCTGCAGTATTAGATGTAGGTAGGAGGATTGTTACCCTCTCTACCGAGTTAGGCCAGATAGAGGTTTTCCGAGGTTGGGACCTGGAAAGGTAGGCACAGTTATCAGTGCTATACGGGCAGCTAGACTGATTGCACAGGGTTGTGAGGCTTCTGGTTTTATGCCATGAAGGAGGGGGAGAGTCAAGCGTTAGAGGATATCCTAGTGGTCTGTGAGTTTACTGATGTGTTTGCTGAGCCGTCCAGTTTCCGCCTGAGAG
>NCTC01003986.1:0-15552 GCA_002319775.1 Fagopyrum tataricum | reverse complement strand
GGATAGGATTGTGATCTTTTGCGGGAGAATGATGTTTCTCCACGCCGTGTTGAGGTTTTATAGCGTATGGTTGAGGCCAGGTATGTGTTATGATACTCTATGATAGAGAGTGTATCCCGTTTTTGAGGTTATGTGCTTTCGAGGTTTATGCAAGTTTCGGGACGAAACTTGTTTTTAGGGGGAGAGATGTAAGAGCGTAGTGGCCGAGACCGGACTTGGCCGAGATTAGCTTTGGCTGAGGTTGGTCTTTGCCGCCCCGGCGGTGAGTGGCGCCGCCTGCCTGCGGCCGCCGCCCTGCGGTTTCCGGCGGCTGCAGCCGTCTCTTTGACCTTGTTGACCCGTGCTTTACCCTTTACTTTGCTCCTTCTTACCTTTGGCTGATCAAGGGTTTTTCTTCATCTTCTTCTCCAACTTCTCTCCACGTTCTTTGCTTCCTTTGCTCCCTTGGATCTTGTTCTTGAGTTGTGGAAGAATTTTGTGAGAGTTTTTGTGTGTGCGGTACCTTGTGTGAGTGTTGGTTGAGGTTATGCTGGGCTTGGAAGTCAGCCTTGGTAGCAGTTGAGCTCTCCTGCAGCCTTTGACCACAAGTGTGGTAAGGTTTCTTCTCCTCTCTTCTTCTTTCTTGCCTTCCTTCATAGCTTAGGATTAGATGATTGCCTAGACACGTTTTGATGCTGGTATGTGTATGTATGTGTTTGGGATTGGCTTTGGAAGAGAGAAGACGGGAATTGATCACGTGAAGGACCGAGGAGAAATGCAGAATCACGCTCTGCGTAGTTGCGCCGCCCGCGGCCATGAGTCACCGCCCGCGGCGACATTGTCCAGGCGCCAGCGTTGCGCCAGCGGCGTGCCAGCGGCGGCCCACGTTCTGTGTCACCGCCCCCGCGGCCCATCCCGCCGTTCCCGGCGCCACCTGCTTTCGCCCTGCGTCCCTTGTGACCCGCAGGTGCGTTTTGTCCCGGATCTACCTAAGGCTAGGTAGATCCTTTTCCTTCCTAGTATGAGTGTTAGTAGCATGCTAAGTGCGAGTTGAGGTTAGAAGGAGTTGAGTACGGAACTGTTATGCCGGTTACGGCCTTGAGGATTACGAGTTGGAATATGATCCGTATGGATCCCTTCGGTCTAGGTGTGACCCCTTGTATGGATATGTATATGATGTATGCGTTATACCTTGCTTAGGTTGAGTTGATCTCTAGAGCGGAGCCGAGTATTCTGAGTCTGTGACTCCCGAGGTTGAGGTAAGTCCATAGGACTTACTTAGCTGCCCTCCATATATTGGATGTGTGCCTGAGTGGTGGATGTTATGCTTTATAGCCCGTATGATATATTGTATTACCGACCTATGGTCTATTGACTGCCCATTGTAGGGCCGTGACAACTTGTCATTTCATCCCGCTGGGAGTCTGGAGGTTCTCTACGAGCAGGCCAGTATGGCTCAGTGGGCCGGACACCTGTCTACTCCCATAGGGTACAAGGGAGGTGGTACCGGATCCCCACTCAGCTGGCACTATTCCCGAGAGGCGAGGGTTATATATTCCTCGTGTTACATACGTTCATATTGAGTTATTATTTATACGCTGTATGCGCCAAACTATTATTATAAGATAATAAAAATGGGTAAATGTGTGACAACATGTTTATATGTTTAAGTTCGGACGTGTGCATGTGCTCTAGCATCTTCCTTTGTATGTGTTTGATTAGCTAACGGTGTAATGCCGTGTTGTAGACTTTGCAGGTTAGGACACTGCAGAGTGATCCAGACGGGGCGATCTGCTGAGGGCTCCGTACATTGGGGTTTATACTCGTGGATGGGTATTTTGGATATGTATATATATATATATATATATGATATGTTTTGTTGTACTCAGCAGTTGTATAAACCTTTTGATATGTTTATATATCAGTTTATGTTTTGGTTTTAATCTGTTTGTGTCTTGTTGTAAGATCGGTGAAATTGTTGTCAGGCTAGGGTCAGGATCCATTGTGAGATCCTAGCCCGGTAGCACCTCGAGTCCCGCAGATTCGGGGTGTTACACTAAGTTATCGAAGGATATTATTCCAAATATTGGCATGGAATTTGAAAATGAGGATGCAGCTTATGAGTTCTACAATACTTATGCTCTAGCGGTTGGCTTTTCTATTCGAAAAAGTTCGCTTCATAGAGAAAAGCGGACAAAGATAGTATTAGATAGAAAGTTTTTGTGTTCATGCGAACGTAAACGAGGAGTTGACAAGTGCGACACTTATAGTAAATCTCACCGGCAAGAGACGAGGTTTGATTGCTTAGCCATGTTAATGATTAGTTGTCGTCAAACTAGAAGATATCGTTTGTTAAATTCATTGCCAACCATGTTCACAATTTTTGGCAAGCCCGAGTAAGGCTCATCTATTTAGGTCACATAGAAAGGTGTCGATCTCTCAAGCATCTCAAGTAGACATGGCTAACATGTCAGGTATTGCTCCAAAAAATACATATGAGTTCATGACTAAAGAGGCAGGAGGTTGTGAAAACGTTGGTTTTGCTCATGTGGATTTAAAAAATTATTTGCGCACTAAGCGTAGTTTACAAATGAAGCAAGGTGATACCGGTGGCGTTCTAGAGTATTTACAGGGTATGAAAGTTGAAGATCCGAGTTTCTTCTATGCTCAAGTGGATGAAGATGATATGATAGCTAATATTTTTTGGGTTGATGCAAAAATGATGGCTGATTATGATGACTTTGGTGATGTCGTTTCCTTTGACACTACATATCAAAAGCTTGATGATGCTCGACCGGTTGCTTTATTTGTTGAGTGAATCATCATAAACAATCAACTATCCTTGGTGCAACATTGCTATATGAGAGGACCTCGGATTCATTTGAGTGGTTGTTTGACACATTTTCAAGGGCTATGGGTGAAAAACGACCCAAGACAATGTTAACATATCAAGATGCTACAATGGCAAAGGCAATTGCTTGTCAATGAATTGAGACTTATCACCGACTTTGTATTTGGCATATCTTTCAAAATGAAGCTATTCATTTGGGGTGGGGGGGGGGGGGGGGTGTTTGCAAGGTACAAGGAATTTTCAAGAGATTTCAATAACTATATTTATGACTAAGAACATGAGAGTGAATTTCTAGATGCTTGGAGTAAAATGCTTGATATATACAACCTTCAAAGCAATGATTGGCTGCAAAGAATGTTCAATATCAAAGAAAAATGGACATTAGTGTATGGCCGAGATACATTTTGTGCTGGACAATGACTACACAAAGGAGTGAAAGCATGAAACATGCTAAAGCATTATGTAACCTATAAGCATAAAATCGGAGAATCTTTTAAGTACCTTCAGCGGTTACTTACGATCGCCGTTATGATGAGATGGTTGTAGATTTTTAGGCTAGCCAAAGTAAAATAGTATTGTCTTATCCTATGGAAGTTTTGAAGGATGTTGTGGGTACTTATACACCCGATGTCTTTAAGTTGTTTGCAAAAAAGAAGTATACAAAACCTTTGACTATCAACTTGAAGTTTGCAGTGAGACGAGTATAATTAAACAGTATATGGTTACACCTTTTAAAAAGGCGTTGAACTATTTTGTCTCTTACCATGAAAGAGAAGAAGTTGTAAACTACAGCTGTAGAAAGTTTGAGTTTTCTGGCCTTCTATGCAGTCATATACTAAAGGTATTCTCTTTTAAATGTATTATCGAAGTTCCTAACAAATATATCTTGAAAAGATGGACTAACAATGCCAAAAAAGGTAGCATTCAAGATAGTACTGGTGCTAAAAATCTTGATCCGGATCCTAAAAAAGCAATGGGGTGGGGTTATAGAGACTTGTGTTGTTTGTCTACACGCTTAGTGACAAGAGCTGCTGAATTTGAAGATAAGTACACTCTTGTGAAAGAGGGTCACTAGCTTGCTAAGAGAAATTGATTCAAACTCCACAGAAAGACCTGTTGAATCGTTACCAAAATTGTTGTAATGATATAAATGGTTCAAGTCAAGATATGCCTATAAATCTCAATGGCGTGGCTACGACAATAAAAGGCGTGAAGTCAAAGCCAAATTCTAAAAGTCGATCAACAAAAGGCGGAAGAATGCTCTTGAAATAGCGACAAGGAAAAGAAGAAAAGCGAAGAAGATCACGGTTCATGAGCCACATGTATAAATTATAATATTTAAGTATGTGTTTTTTTAAACTATTTTTTAGTTGTTTGGTTTAATGCAAGAAAACCAAATTACTCACCTAGATGAAAATGATCTAAAACAATCAACTTTAGGCAGTTCTCGTCCATAAGATCCATATGGATACACTTCTACACCTAATCATAGTGGCATGTATATTGACTCAATGTCAAATTAATATTCTCAACTTAGTCATATGGAGTTATTGACAAGTATTGGTTTACCACAAGTAAACATAATTTTGGGTTTTTTGTGTGTTTGTTATTGATGTTTTGTTTATTAGATGAGTAAATTTGTAATAAAATACCTGCTTGACAAATTAAGTCATTTTTATTTCACATAGGTTCAACTCAAAGATGGTTTGAATAAGTAGTTGCGAAGCCCCCGATTACTATGCTTTGACAAAGAAAGTTATGAAACCACCCGATTTGTTGTTTGACATTGAGAGTATTTGTAATTGCTTTTTATCTTACCATAGATGTCCACAAATATACTATAACTTGATGTGGGATTTCGTTTAATATTGTAATTTCACATTTTGCTTGGTACTTGATTGTGTTGGCAATGAAATATAAATTATCTTGTGAATTTTGCATACATTTTTTTGATGAAATTTAGTACCGCTGATGTTGTGTTAAATCTTTGCTTTATGTATTGGTATATAGTATAAGTACATTCTAATTGCTAATGGAAAATTTTGATGAACAAAGTTTGATTAACTAATTTGTAAAGCGTCCAATATAGGTCTCTATAATATTATCGTCTTGACACAACTAAAATTTGGTGCAGTTGACCGTAGCCTACATGCTTTAACCCAAATAAAAACTATGTAACCAAACATATTATCTAAGTTGCATATATAAATAAAGTAAAAGACAAGAAAATACAACCAAAATTTGTTGCGGGTGACCGTAGCTTGTATGTTTTAGCTCAAAATACAAACTCAAACATATTATCTAAGTTGCATATATATAAAGTAAAAGACAAAAATACAGGGGAAGTAACAAAGGAACTCAACTTCTTGGCTTCAAAATAAGAAGGAACTGATTAGCACCCTCCAAAAGCGTACAAAATCTTGTCACTGAACAAATGTGACCATTTTTTCATTTAAAGAACGAATAACAATAGATGAAAACGTTCGACTAGCTAATTCATAAAGTATCCAATGATTAGTTTCTACTTAAACAACAATACAAAAGCAAAATTAAAAATTAAAACTTTACCGGATAAACTTATATGTCTCTTACTTACGGTTACTACAGTACAAAAAAAATAAAAAATGAAGACATAAGGTTCCAAATGATGGGACGTTGTACCTCCCATGACGCACTTGTCCGAGACTCCCTCCACGACGCACTTGTCCAAGGATTCGTGAGGTGCCAAATGATACCATTGAGTACATTCTAAGAGTCTCCTTTGACAATGCAATGGAGAAAAACGCAACCGACTCAAGTCGGATTTGTTGACGAGTCGTTCACACCTACTTGAGAGCTTCGATCTTGGCTTGTATTTTCTTGAGGATTGGTGAGTGGTTAAGTAACAATGGCATTGTCTATTCCATTGTCCCTGCTGAGTTATATTTGCCTGCAGTCAATGATAAAAAAACCAAAATGCAACACCAAGAACACAATCAACCTTAAGCACGATAACCCAATTGATTTTGTAATAAACTCATTCTATATATACACTGTAATATACTCACCATAAGCTTGATGATTTATTCACATCAACTTTATACTCCTCACTCCTCAATGAGACTAAAAGGTATACAAACACATTCACTAGCCTCTTCTTGAATATAAATCATAATACGTAACTATGAATTCCATTAACATGATCTGTGAGAAGAATGGAGAAGGACAACGAATTCCTTATCCCTGAAATTGTTTCAAATAACACAAATTAGAGTAATTGAAGAAACATCGGTAACTACCATTATTGAATTGGAACTAGTGGAAGCACCTAGAAGAAGGATGATAGATTAAAACTATGAAATTAAATTACCATTTTTCAGCCATTGTCCAAAGATGTAGCAACCATTAATGTCATTAAATAAACATTCAACATTTGAAGAGAATCATTCGAGTGTGAGGATCAATTTCGTAAAATATAAATGTCAATTTAAAAATGGATCACAAACCTGTGGTGTTCGATGGTCTTCGGTGGAGCGCAAGGGTTTCGTTTTTGGAGGTCACCGATCTTATCTCCGACGGAGCAATGTGTCTCCGACAAAAGGTGAGTGCTGCAAAAAAACAATAATCGAAAAAGAGAAGATCGGTGGTGTTCGATGGTCTGCGGCGGCGCGCAAGGTTTTGTTTCTGACGGCGCACAAGGTTTCGTTTCTGGTGGCGACCAAGAGGTGTTCCGGCGGAGGAATGTGCCGCTGCGAAATACAAGAATCGAGAGAGAGAGGAGTAACGTGAAGAAGAAAGAGATCTTCCATATTTTTTTACTAAAATAAAAATAAAAAATAGGAAATTAGTTTTATCAGTAAATTTTGTATTTTAAATTTAATTTAAGTTAAATAAAATAATTTAAAAATCTGACCAATAGGAGCGAGGGTAGCATAGAAGGCTATAGAGGGGGTAATAGAGGATCCTGACTAGTTTTCAAGGTTTATTATTAAGAGAATAGACCGTGACGATCGATTTATTTTAAACGGTTAAGATTTGTTTATTAGAAAGATATTAGGTAGATAATATAAGGAGAGGATCTTGATTCGTGGTTCTCAATACTTATCCTTAGAACTTTAAAATTTTGATTCACATTATTTAACATTACAAGTGTAATTAATACTTAAACTTTCTATAAACTAGTTTAGATCCCGCACCTTGTGCGGGTAATAAATATTTTTTTAAATTATTTTATTAGCTGATTACAAATTTTTAAAAAAAAATATATTGCGGCGTTTATTGTGAGAGTTCTAGCTCTCACAACGCGCCACGTCAGCCTTAGATGTTCTATACTTTATAGATGTTCTATACTTTATTTAGGATATATTGATAACAAAAAACAAAAGCTGATTTTAAAAAAACCGTAGAGATTGGAAATAGGTTTTTGTTAAAAAATAACAAAAACAAAAGCTGATGTAAAAAAATAACGTAGAGGTTGGAAACAATAGGAAAAATTATGTAATCTGATTTTGTTATCATTTATATAAAAATACAAATTGGTTAGAAAATCTATTAATAAAATATATATATAATGAGTTGGATTTAGTTTAACGTTAAAAATGATAATCAGCAAAGTTATCTATTTAGTGTTAAATTCGGCTAATTGATTAAACAAATTGGATTTAGTTGAGTTAAATGGGCTATAAATGCACTTATTTTAGTATTGGTATAAAGTATGTAGGGTTGATTAATTAGTGGGACTAATTGTGTAGGTATAAATAGGTTTTTTTAAATTTTTTTCACTCTTCTCTCTCCCGCTCCCTTTGCTCCCTTACTCTTCTCTCTCGGTGACAACCCTACTGGCGATTTCCCCGGCGATTTCTACTCACCAGGTTCGTCTCCTTCGCTCCTCTTCTTTCTTCTTCTCTGATTTCTTCTTCTTCGTTCTAATTACGTGATTCACACTACTGTCTTCTACCTGTTTCAGTTTCTTCATCTTCTATTTTGCGATTTCCTCTCTTCATCTTCGTTTTGACGATTAAGTTACTTCATCTTCGATTCAGTCAACGATTAAGGTTAGTTTTACTCTTCTATTATGGTTTTTGTCGTTATTTTTGGTTTTATTGTTTATGCTAAGTTTTTGCTTTGTTCTCTGTCGTCTTTTTTCTCTTCACACTGTCCCGTTCTTCCATTTTTTGATCTATCCTCATCCTAAGTCATCAATTTCATGTCGTTGTTTTTTCTTCCATTGCTGCCTAACACAACCTAGGGTTTGTTCCTAACACTGAGGACTCTTCACTTCTTTTATTACGTCTTCACACTAACTGAGGACTATAGTCTTGGGTAATATGTTTGAATTTCTCTTCACACTGTCCTGTGCATTTTTGGTTCCTAACTCTAACTGAGGACAATAGTCTTGGGTAATAGGTTTGAATTTCTCTTCACACTGTCCCGTGCATTTCCTAACACTCTTGGGTAATAGGTTTTAATTTCTCTTCACACTGTCCCCATTTTTGGTTCCTAATACTAACTTAGGACAATAGTCTTGTGTAATAGGTTTTAATTTCTCTTCACACTGTCCCCTGCATTTTTGGTCCTAATACTGAAATACTAACTGAGGACAATAGTCTTGTGTATGTTTTAATTTCTCTTCACACTGTCCCCTGCATTTTTGGTTCCTAAACTAACTGAGGACAATAGTCTTGTGTAATATGTTTGTCTATCACATAATTGTGTCTTATATGGTGTTTTCTTTAATGTACCTACCTTTGAATGTGTATTATTGTCTTTTTCTTTTTCTTGTTCTGTTTGTAATAGTCTTTTTTATTATTATTGGTTCTTCTCTGTTTTGTAATAGGCTTATGTTTTCTTATATGTTCTCAGGTACTATAATGTCTACTACAGATCAAGCATCTCTTCAAGATGAACCTGACAATTCAAAATCTGTAAGTCCTTTTATGTACTTGTTCTGTTCAATATTTGTTTGTTCAATATTTGTAATAGTCTTTTATGAATTTGTATATTTTCTTATACTTATTTCAGTTGCAGTTAAGCACGTCCAGACCAAGCAGTTCAAAATCCTTTCAAGTGAGTACTTTCTGTACTCTCTATCTCTCATTTATTACCCAAATTAATTACTAATATTTTTTTGTTTTTTGAAGTTTAATTATAGATTTACCGAGACCCCACTATTGAGAATTCCCGAATCAACAACTTTTCTCGAATGTCGTTGATTCCATTTCTATTAGAAGGGTTGTCACCTCGTGACAAAATCATTTTCACATGGCATTTTCAAGACATAATCAAAATGGGAGATAAGCTTCGAACTTCTAACAAGCTTATTCATTTTCTACTTCTTCGTCAAGTTTTACCAACAGAAAAAAAATCTATGTGGTTTGGAATTGGTAACAAACTTTTACGCTTTGGAATTATTGAGTTTGCTATCATTACTCGTCTTGATTGTTCAAAATCAGACTACTTTGACCAAATGGTAGTGGAGCATTGTGATATGAAAGATGCAGTTGGCCATGATAGATGCACAATTGCTCACCTTGAAGAGCTCTATAAAACTGAACCTGCAGAATCTCCGAATAAGTTGAAAATGGCTTTAATTTTGTTTGTTGAAGGAGTATTAGTTTCTAGGGATAAGAAGACTATGATATCCCAGTTTGTTATTGATCTTGTGAATGATATGGATGCGTTTGACACTTTTAACTGGGGGAATCATGCTTTTACCCATACTCTTCATTTTCTTCAATCTTGTGATCCCGCAAAGGAAAGAGCCAGCTTGAACTATAACATAGGCGGCTTTCCTCTTGCTTTGCAGGTTCCGTTCTTTGTTACATTTTGTTTTATATTAGTCTCATTTTTATTTGCTTTATACTAATTCTTATAATTTTTCATATTTCTAGATAATGGTTTTTGAGGCCATTCCATCGTTGGCTTCCTTGTTTGCACACATTGATCCGACTGCTAAAATACTTACTTTAAAGTATCAGTCACGTACCCAATCTAGGAAAGCTTTTGGGTATGGTGATATTAAGGCTGTTGTTTCTTCATTGGATGAAGATAGTATAAAATCTTTTGAGTTTAGTGAACAGAATGATGACATGGATTGGTGGGATGATGAGTGTATAGATTCTAGACTTAAAGATTTATTTGAGTTGGGCTTGGATGCTTGTTCTGTTCAAATTTGTAATGCAATCAGTGAAGATGTCCAGAAACAAAGGTTTTTGTACAATTTCATATATTTAATTTATCTTATTTTCAATTCACTTAATTTTCTCATTTTTTGACAGTTCTAAACAAATCAAAGTTTCGGTTGAACAAGAATCTGATGGGGATGATTTTGTTAATCCCCCTAAGAAACTTGTTGTTTCTAAACTTGTTCCCCAAAAACCAGCTGACAAGAAGAAGAAGAAGACGACGAAGAAGACGAAGAAGACGATTCCAGGAGGCTGATATGTCCGCTCCTGCATCTCCTTCTTCACGGTAAATTTTTATATCTTAGTTATTCTGTTGATTTTGGTTATAGTTATTACATTAAATGTTTTGTAATATGTTTTTAGTTACCCAATCAGGTCTAAGACAAGGCTCTTGCTATTTCATCTGCTGAACCTGTTGAGCCTTCGAAACCTTCCGAGCCTGCTGCGAAGAAGGAATCGAAAAAAGGAAGGTTGTTTCTCCTTCTTCACGGTAATAGTTCATAAGGTTTGGGTAAAAGGTTGGGTAATACAGATTGCTAACAAATTTGTATTTTTACTGATTTTGTAGTTACCCCAAAAGGTCTAAGGGTAAGGCTCCCAGATTGCCTCAGTTGCTGATGATCAGGAGCCTGTTGATCCTGCAATTGGCACAATTGGTGGTGATGATGCTACGTGAGTATATATTTTACTCAGTATTTTTTATCTTTTTTACAAGTGTAATGTAATAAAAAAAATTATTCTTCACTGCAGTGTTGGGACTACACCATCTTGGGTAACATTAATTCTTGATCAACTGAATGAAGTGAAGAATGTGCAGCTTCAGTTGGCTGAACAACTTCAACTTCAAGGGAATACACTTGAAGACTTAGTTTCTTACTCTAGAGATTTAGGTGTTCTCTATGAGAAATTGATACTGAAATATTCTCGTCTAGTAATCGTACTGTTAACAAACTTAAGTCCTGGATTGAATCAAAAAATGTAATTAAAACAGCTTCTACCGGGATGCTTCTTCGTCTAAGCAACCCGCATGCTGCAGTTGAAGTTGGAAATCTTGAGGACGAGGAAGACAAGGAACCTCAAGCTGCAGCAGGTGAAGTGGCCAATGTTGAGGACGTGGAAAACAAGGAACCTCAATCCGCTGCAGTTGAAATTTGCAATGTAGAAGCAGTGAAGGCAATGTTATTGTTGATGTTGGAAAATCTAAGGTATATACATATACTTGGGTAACACTATACTTTATGTACTTGTGTTATAATTCTGTTTTTTTTATCTTTTTCAATTTGCAGGATATTGCCCAGATGAACAACCAAAACTGAGGGTTAGTTTGCGTTTACGCAAAGAACCAGTTCAAAAAGACCCCTTTTAGGAGCAAAGTTAAGTTGCCTAAGGTTCCAAAACAGCTTTCTCTCCACGACAGAACGCGTGCACAAGTTCATTAAAGCTCCGGATGACAAAGCTCGCATTCAAGGATATATTCATCCTTTGTCTGCAAAAACTTTGGAAGCCATATTAAAAAAGGGCGGCTGGATTTGGGATAAGGTAACACATTTTTTTTTGTTACCCAATGCACAGTTTTATGGTTTTATTTATACTTGAATTCTGTTTTTTGGTGTTATCCTTTTTCAGCAAATAGATGAGCTTATTATGCTTTTACGCAAAGCTGTGATCGAGTATCCCGAAATCTATGGCCGTGTTGCCATTTTAGGCTGTAACTGGGCAGATGCATGCAACGAAATACGTTTTAAGGAATTTTCTGAGGTAGGTGCTGATGCCTACGAAAAATTTGGTGGGAAGCTGTATGATATATTAACAGGAGATCAACCGGCATTTTTCCGGAAGAATTTATACGATGTTGATGTCATCTATTCTCCATATCACATACTTGGTAACCACTGGGTTGCATTGGAGATCAACCTCCTTCATTGGTGCATTTATGTATGTGATTGTCAGCCCAGTCTGATCACCGATTCCAAGCTGCTTGATTTGTTAAAGCCTCTTTCTTGTATGTTGCCTCATGTGTTGAGGCTTCATGGGAAGCATTCAAGGCTCGGTGATAATTTGTCAAAGCAGTTCAAGGTTGCAAGGAAGGCAAACTGTCCAATAAATATAGACGGGTATGTATACATTTTCTATCAATTTACCTATATAAATTTATTTATAAATTCATTATGGTTTCAAATTTAAACTATTGTTACATTTTAGGGGAAGTTGTGGAATTTTCACAGTCAAGTACATCCAGTACTTGTCATCTGGCCGTGATGATTTATCGATGATCAATGACGATTATGTTGCTGCCTACAGAGACAGCTTGCCAATGTACTTTTTGTAAGGGATTGGCATAAGCCTTATGAGATGCAGTAACTTGGATTGATGATGCCACATTCTGAAACTGTTGTGTTTTGTTGTATATTTTGATGATTGATGTAGTCACATTCTGAATCTGTTGGGTTTTGGTGTATATTTTGATGTAGTCACATTCTGATTTCTCGACAGTTGAATGATTTCTGAATATTTACTTATGAACTAGTTATGTTTTGCTTTTAAAACTAGTTATGTCTTAATTTTTGAACATCTACGTTTTGTTATCAAACTTGATAACATTTTTTAAGATTGTGTAATAAAGTTGGGTATCAAATTTCTTAAGGTTGGGAAATAAAGTTGGGTAATATAGTTGGATAACAAGTTCTTAAGGTTGTTAAAGTTGGGTAATATAGTTGGTAACAAAGTTGGGTAATATAGTTGGGTAAAGTTCTTAAGTTGGGTAATAAAGTTGGGTAACAAAGTTGGGTACCAAAAAGGTTGGGTAACAAAGTTGGTATCACAGTTGCTAACAGTTCATAAGTTTGGGTAACAACGTTGGGTAATAACGTTTGGGTAACAAATTCTGTTAACAGTTATTTACGTTGGGTAATAAAGTGGGTTATTATTTTTGACGTTGGGTAACAAAGTACGGTATCAAAGTTGTGTCAAAGTTCATAAGGTTACCATTCATGAAGTTTTTGTAGTAAGTTTATGTAAAAGTTTGGTAACTGTTTTTAACTTTTAAATCATTGGGTGACAACAACTTGTGCTTTTAACTATTAACAAGTTTGAACTAGTAGTTACATGCTTAAGTATTAAAAATATTATCAAAGAAACAATTTCACTTGTGTAACAATAATTTTCATTACAAATCTGTAAAAACATACTCCGAAACTTCCTCAAAAAATCTGTAAAAACGAGTCCATAATCCACTTCCTACTCATCCAAACAACTTACTTTGGTTGATTTGTACAAGTCTTTTTGTTATGTCCAACTATACCACAACAACTACATTTCCTCTTGCGATCCTTTTTCCATGAAGCTTTAATCCTAGCTTTTGGCATTCTTCCAGTCCTTTTACGCCTTTTAGGAGGCTCACATGCCAACATTGCAGTTTCTAAAGGAACATTCCATTCCGATTTGTTAGGTACAGGATATATTGTTTCCACATACCCAACCTTCCAATTTTCACAAGTGTAATATTTTCCAATGAGGGAAGATGGGTTTTGATTCACACGTTTGGCTGCAGCTATGGCATGAATACACGGAATTTCTTCAATGTCGAACTCGTGGCATGTACAACATCGTAATTCCAAACAAACTATTTCACGTTCTTCTCCCTTTCGTACTTCAAACTGCAATATATTCTCATCCATCACGTAAACAAAGTAGTCTGAACACTCTACAAACCTCTTTTGGATTTTTTCTTCAATATTTGGAGGAGCTAAATCTACCCAAGCATTAGATTTCTTACGACGCTCTGCAAACCATCTACACATGAACTGTCTAATCTCATCCAACAATGCTAAAACTGGATACTCCCTTCCATCCTTCAAAACTTTATTCACACTTTCAGCATTGTTACTGGTCATAATGTTGTACCTTTTAGCCGGAGAGAATGCAAGCGCCCATGTTGAAATGGAAATCTCTTGAAGTAACTCTCCAACCTCGGTTTCTCCTGTCAAATACCCAATGAACTAGGTGAATCAAGAAATATAACTTAAATTAAAATACATATAGAAATTGATTGTTAAGATAAATGAAACTTACCATTGTTATATATTAAGTATTTCCATGCACTTCACCTTTTTATAACTCTTTGCAGCATCTATGAACATTCCCAAGACTCTGTTTGATGTTGTTCTCTTTCTAAGATTCCCTTTAATATGCAAAATACAAAATCCATGGAATGCTCTTTCATAGTGGGTTGCAATGCCTTTTTTTATAGAATTATGTCTATCAGAAAAACACTTGTTCAATGTCGTCCGGTATGATCTGCTTCATGATTCTGAAAAGTATTCCCACGAGGCATCATTTTCCCCATCAACGATCGCAAATGCAATCGGGTATATTTTGTTGATTTGCATCTTGTGCACATGCAAGTAACAACACTCCTCCATACTTTCCTTTCAAATGAGTACCGTCTACTGTAATCACCTATATTTAATTTGTCATTTGTTATATTTTTAACAACATAGTTAAATATAAGATACCCAACATATTATATGAACGAATAATTGAAGGACATTTCTTACCTTTCGCATTGCTTGATATCCTCTAATAGATTGCCCAAATGCTAGAAATAAATATTTGAATCGATTATTATCATCACGTTCCAAATGAACAACGGTTCCTGGTTGGAATACATCAACATGTATAAGTAAGACGGCATTCCGTTGTAATTATCCTCTGACGTTCCTCTTATCATGTCTTTCACAGCTTCTTGTGCTTTCCAACACTTCCAGTAGCTAGCATCAACATGGTGTAGACTTTTCATAACAGTGATAATTTGATTGACTGAAGGTAATGTATTTGTATCACCATACCTATACAATACATACACATTTACATAACATAACATAGTATAACAAGTTGGGTAACAGGAATAGGTAACGTGGATTTATATCAACATATCAAACAATAAATATTTGGTAACACAATTGCATTTAAATATATTGTGTATTAAGGTTGGGTAACATTCATACGTATCAGTATTAATGTTGGGTAATTAAACTATTGGGTAACATTATTGGGTATGAAAAGATAAATTCAAATCTAACATTCTGTAATCTGCTTGGGTATTAACATATTGGGTAACATTCTTGTGTATTAAACTATGGGTAATTAAACTATTGGGTAACATTATTGGGTATGAAAAGATAAATTCAAATCTAACATTCTGTAATCTGCTTGGTGGGTAACATTCTTGTGTATTAAACTATTGGGTAATTAAACTCATTATTGGGTATGAAAAGGGCTTGGGTAATAACATATTGGGTAACATTCTTGTGTATTAAACTATTGGGTAATTAAACTATTGGGTAACATTATTGGGTATGAAAAGATAAATTCAAATCTAACATTCTGTAATCTGCTTGGGTATTAACCTATTGGGTAACATTCTTGTGTATTAACTATTGGTAATTAAACTATTATTATTGGGTATGAAAAGATAAATTCAAATCTAACAATTCTGTAATCTGCTTGGGTATTAACCTATTGGGTAACATTCTTTGTGTATTTAAACTATTGGGTAAT
>NCTC01003985.1:0-15570 GCA_002319775.1 Fagopyrum tataricum | reverse complement strand
GTCGAGCTCGTATGTTGCCCCTAAGTCTCCTTTGAAGATGGTGGCTTTGGACTGATGTTTTTATTAGTGCGCAGCTACAACACCACATTTGTGGTGGTCGTTTAAACGAACTCAAACTCAAATGTTAATAGCAATCTTTTGTTATCGCAATTTGAAAACAATCTATCTAAAGTATATAAATTGTAAATAGGTTGGGTTCGAGTATAAAAAAGATTTTAAGGTCAAAAGTATGAAGAATTCATAAATATTGGATTAAATAACAAGCGGTCAAATATAGTATGGGTTTTTCAAGGGTTCAAGTGAAAAAAGGATTATAAGGTACTGTGAAAAAAGGATTATAAGGTCTAAAAGTACGAAGAATTTATAAATATTGGATTTGATTAATAAATTTTCAAATATAGTATGGGTTTGTCAATTAAAAATTATTTAAATATATTCAAAATTGTTTAAATATATCAATTGTTTAACTATATTTGAAAATTGTTTAAATATGTCAATTGTTTAACTATATTTGAAATATTTAATTGTGTGACTAATTGTTTAACTATATTCGAAATTGTTGAACCATATTATTAATTATTCAAGTGTTAATTTATATGTCTAATTTTTCAAATATAAAAATTATTTGTTCAAATAAAAAATTTGTTCAACTATATTTAAATTGTTCAAATTAACTTTACACAAATCACTTTTTGACCAAATATGCAATAATGTTGAACATATTAAATTGTCAACAAATCTCATTTAAAATGAGCACTTCCTTGACGGTATTTAATATAACTGTTAAGACATCTCTTTGCAAATAATATATATATATATATAATATATATATATATATATATATATATATATATATATATATATATATATAAAAGTAAAAAATATCATATTTACTAAAACTATTAAAAAATAACTAACTATATTTTGTAATTCGTGAAGTTAAAAACTGTAGTAATTCATTAAGATTTAAAAAATAAGATAAACATCC
The DNA here is from genome assembly GCA_002319775.1 of Fagopyrum tataricum. Classification (NCBI taxonomy): domain Eukaryota; kingdom Viridiplantae; phylum Streptophyta; class Magnoliopsida; order Caryophyllales; family Polygonaceae; genus Fagopyrum; species Fagopyrum tataricum. The sequence continues at coordinate 14,582 of NCTC01003985.1, read as the reverse complement.
GATGCAATCACGTACACAATTTGTGTACCAAACGTAACCCACACACTTGGTATAAGAAAGACTGAAAGAGTAAAACTAAAATTGAAATAATTTATTCAAAGATAATTTCCGATCTTTCATTTTGGTAGGCTGTGTTGGTCACTTGGTTACCGATGTAACCTCCTCCCCGTCTTCCTGTATATAGAGACATCCTACACATCATTAACATACATTCAAGCGAATAAGGTAAAACATTTTATTTTATTATCGGAACTAAAAAGATGTTGTATAGATTCCGAATTAGAACAATTAAGATCTTCTATATTACTGATACATGTATCCCTTTCGTGTGATTATTAAAGCTAAATAAAAAATTATTAAAATAATAATGTTTTTACGAAAAAAATAATAAACAACAACAATTTAAATCAGTCAATATTGTATCAACTATCATTAACATACATTCAATCAAATGTTAAAAAATATTAAATCAGTCAATATTATATCAACTATCATTAGAACAATACGATTATTTCAATAATATTAATAATAACATATGCCTCGTCACTCTTTAGTATCAAGTTTAGAAAAAAATAAAATAAAAATGGTAAGAAGTATTTATTTGAAAGTAATGTTGCAGAAACGTGTTCACCTTATTTAGTAGAAAGAGAGTCGAAAGGAAGCTTAAATTATTCTATGTTTGGTACAATTTAAATCAGTCAATATTGACTCCCTATTGTATGCTTTATCATGTCGTTTTGATTTTTTTACTATGTATTATTTTATAGACCTACCATAATATAATAGTAGGATTTAAAAATATTTGGACATGACACAGTTGCTTCTGAATATTTCTTTGTTCTCAGCACAACTATTTCTTTATGGTTCAACTTGTAATATCAAACTCTTAATAAACATGGTTAGCATAATATATTTTACATTTATGTAGCATCATTACAATTCATTTTTCTATAAACCTTTTTGGGTTGTGCTTGGTTCAGGTTAATGTCAAATAAGCTTCATTTAATGCTTCGAATAATCACATTTCTTTAGTGCTAAAAATAATTATAATACATTATATATCCCTTTGGATGAACCTCTATATAGTTGAATAGTTGATGACATTGTTCATTATTATATATTATTATTGAAGCGTCTTGAATTTTATTAATCGTAGAATCAGTCATGGTCGAGTTGAACGAACAACTTTGCATTTACTAGTCTGTACGAATTTCTCACTTGTTATTGTACGAATCGCTATAAATTTGTATGACATTTATTTTTATATGTTTGTTGAATTAATATTTGGATTAGAATACAATTAAAAGAGAAATAAGATATAAAAATTAGTTATCTAATTCGTCAAGAAATTATGACTACGTCTGAGTACACTATCAAGTTAAGGGTTTGAACTAGGTTCTCGTTCGATGACAATGACAATAATCAAGGGGGTTATATGTAGGAGAATTAGACTAATGATTCTATTTCTATTAGGCTTATAATAAACCGTTACAAGATAGAACTTTTACAATGATTAAAAAGACTAATACCAATTGGCCGAAATATACACGGCCCATCAAGTTCCATAATCCAACAGTCTCCCACCTCGAGACTGTTCTCAATCATAAATGTTTTCTTCACTTACGACCCCGATCTAGTAGTAGTGTCGCCTATAACCATTTATAAAGCCTTGTTGAAGCTATGCAAAACCTCAACTTCTCTAAGGTCACCTCCTTAGTTAACATATCTACAAAGTTTTCACTTTCTTGAATGGATTGTTGGATTCTTGACAAAGTAAATGGTGATCCGGCTGTCATTGTAGAGATTGAATCCCCTTTTCTCTTTTCATAATTCACCCAAGATATTATGCAACAATACCATTTCATTACTAGCTAGTATAAGTCACTACAACATACTCAACTATTATAGTAGATGAAGTCACATTTTTTTGCAATTTGGAAGCCTAAAAGACCATAGTTCCACTAAATGTGAAGACATATCTTATAGTATCTCTTCTCGTGTCAAGATCACTTGATGTCAAATCTGCATTAAGATACCTTGCTAACTTGACCTTCTTGCCTTCAAAATATAAGGCCTTAGTAGAACCCTTCAAGTATCTAAGGATCCATTTCACTACTTCATAATGTTGCTTTCCTATATTGTCCATGAAGTGACTAATAACTCTCACTAAATGTGCAATGGCATTCCACGTGCACAACATTGCGTACATCAAACTTCCAACCGCTGAAGCATATGGAGTCCTCTACATTTTGGAGCATTATTCTGATTTGTAGAGGAGTCCCTATTAGAAAACCTGAAGTATCTACCTAGTGGAACATTAGTTGGCTTAGCATCTTGCATATAGAATCTCTTCAAAACCTTCTTTATGTGTTATATGAAATGTGCAACTTTCTAGCCTTCCTATCTTGATCAATCCTCACATCCCAAAACTTGCTTAGCTTCTCCAAGATCCTCCATATAATACCGCTCAAACAATTGCTTTTTCAAATTGCTCACTTGTAACACCCCAAATCCGTAGGACTCGAGGTGCTACTGGGTTAGGATCTCACAATGGATCCTGATCCTAGCCTGACAACAAGTTCATTGAATCTTACAACAAGGCACCAATAGATTAAAACAAAACATAAAAACTGATATATATATATATATACACATATATATATACATACATATCAAAAGGATGATACAGAGTACTGCTGAGTACAAAGTTAAACAGAAATCCGTACAATAATAATAACCCAAAATCCCACGATAACGCCTAGTGTACGGAACCCTCAACAGATCACCCCTCTAGATCACTCTGTAGCTCTCCTAACCTGCAAAAGATCTACAACACGGTATAAAACGGTTAGCTAACCATACATATATAAGAAGATGATAGAGCACAATCACATATCAATAATATTAACACTTCATCATGATATCACACATTTACCCGGTTTATTATCTTTAATAAGTCCAAACACTCAAGAGTATATAAATCGGTATATATAAATATACGTGACACGAGGAATATATATAACCCTCGCCTCTGCGTGCAATAGCTAGCTGGAGTGGTATCAGCGCACTTTCCCGTATACCATATGGAGTGGTAGGTGCCCTTCCCGTATACCAGAACTAACTAGCTTACAGAGAACTTCCCAGACTCCACTACGGGATGAAAGGTAAGTTATCACAACCACTACAATGGGCGGTCAATATAACATAGGTCAGTGATGAACCATATCACATGCTATAAAGCATATAACACACACCACTCAAGCATACATCCAATATAAGGATAGTAGCTAAGTAAGTCCTATGGACTTACCTCAATCTCAGAAGTCGTATCACTACGATCAGCTGTACTTAGGTCCATTCCAAACTGGAGGACAACACGGCCTATACAAGGCATACATATATATATATATATATATATCAAACTCCTATCACACAAAGGGGTCACACCTAGACCCAAGGGATCCATAAGGATCATATCCAACTCGTAAACCTCAAAGCCCTAACCGGCATATCTATATCATACTCATCAACATTCGATACCTAGCATGGTACTAGTTCCCTCATACTAGGAAAGGAAAGGAGCTACCCCACTATAGGTAGTCTCGGGACAAGACGCACCTGCGTGATCAAGGGACGTAGGAGCGACAGGGATCAGCCGCAGGCGCGGTGACACGAGACGCAGGCAACGCAGGCAAGGCGCTGGCGCTGCGGCACGGCTTCCGCAGGGGCGGCGGCTTCTAGGCGCGGGGGCGGCGTCTGTGCAGAACGTGAACCCGCGGCTTCTCTTTGACTCTTCACGTGATCAAATCACGTCTATTCCATTCCAAAATCACACACATGCAATAATATACACATTCCAACATCACTCTATGATCACAACAACCAAACCTTAGCTAAGAAAGGAAGAACAAGAAAGAAAGAAAGGAAGGAAGAGCAAGGAGCTCACCTCCACAGTTGTGATCATCAAAGGAAGTACAGAGCCTACTCTCAGTTGGCCTCTGAAGCTCAGCAAACATACACAAAATATCCAACAACACCAAGCCACACCAAACTCTAGCAAACTCCAAAAGATTCTCAAGCAAGATCAAGGGAAGGGATGAAGAAGCAAGAAGGACGTAGGAAAGGCTGGAGTGGAATAGGAAGTGAAGTGAAACCCTTGCTTAGCAAGGTAAGAAGTAAGGGAAAGGTAAAGCACATGTCAAGGGAGTCAACAAAACCGGCTGCAGCCGCCGGAAACCGCAGAGGCGGTTCCCTGAGCCGCATGGGTGGAAACCCACAGGGGCGGCAGTCATGCCCGCGGGTGCGGAAAGACCAATCTCGGCCAAAGCCAATCTCGGCTAAGGACCAAAACTCGGTCCGAAAGAATAGGGCTCTCACATCTCACCCCCCTAAAAACAAGTTTCGTCCTGAAACTTGCAAAGTCCTGAAACCACTCGGACTCATAAGCCGAGGTACAACAACTCTCTCTATAACCTCAATATAAGCATGAAAGAACTCATCAACTCCAGCAACAAACTATACTATCCAGGGCATAGAGGAAAACCGTCTCTAGCCAAACCATAAACATATCACAAGACATAGAGGAATCACATCTCTAGCCGTATCATATCCATAACAGAAAGACATGGAGGAAGAACATCTCCAGCACTACTATGTCCATCAAAATAGCATGGAGGAAAGAACCATCTCCAGCTATAAACAAGAATCATACTAGCACAACAAGATCTAATAAGATCATAATCACATCAAGGCTAGCATGAAATAAACACATCATAGCATATAAGCATGTAAGAACATAAGACACCAATACTCAGTTGGTCTAGTGGGTGGTGGTGCTAGGCTCCTTAAGTGTTTAGCTTGGAGATTCGAGTTCGAATCCTCTTGGCGGCATGTATGGAAAAATTGATATTGGGAGGGTATCCCCCAGCAATGGGCCACGACTTTCTACCCGATCCGGACGTAGAACGGCTAAGCCGATCGAACCGGGTGGTCTCCGAATTTACCAATACCAAAAAATAAAAATAAAAATAAAAATAAAAATGTAAGCACATAAGACTCACCAAGCTAGTACTAAGATCTACTCGGTGATCCTACTGGTGCACCTATCTCGACATAGAACTCTGGATAGTTCCTCTGGATACTATCCTCAGTCTCCCATGTAGCCTCCTCGGGTCCTCGTCTCGACCACTGTATCCTCAACATAGGAATGTCCTTCGAACGCAGGCGTCTCATACCTCGCTCTAGGACTGCAATAGGATGCTCAGCAAACGTGTGGTCCGACTCAACCACCAAATCATCATAACTCACAATATGTCTCGGATCTGGTATATACTCTCTCAGCTGAGACACATGAAACACAGGGTGAACACCCTCTAATTTCGGAGGCAAAGCTAATCTGTAAGTTGCGCTCCCAACCCGATCCAGAATCTCGAACGGTCCGACATATCGGGGGCTCAACTTCCCCTTAATGCCAAAACGTCTAACACCTCGTGTCGGGGACACTCTCAACCACACATGGGCTCCAACTCTGAACTCTAGAGGTCTACGCCTCCTATCAGCATAAGACTTATGACGGCTCTGCGCAGTCAGCATCCGCTCTATAATCAGTGCTACTCGAGCCACATCATCCTGAATCTGATCAGGTGCTAAACCGCTAACACTACTCTGCTCATCCTAGCATAATGGGGTACGGCATCTTTGTCCATACAGTGCCTCATATGGGGCCATCCCAATAGATGCATGCCAACTGTTGTTGTAAGAGAACTCAACAAGTGGGAGATGATCCGTCCACACTTGTCCCCAATCCAACACACAAGCTCGCAGCATATCCTCCAGCGTCTGAATGGTCCTCTCTGACTGACCATCTGTCTGAGGATGGAACACAGTTGTGAAGTGCAAACTCGTCCCCAGGGCAGTCTGAATCTGCTGCCAAAACCTCGAGGTAAATCGTCCATCTCTGTGTGAGACAATCGTCCTCGGTACACCATGGAGTCTCACTATCTGCCTAGTCTACTCCTCAGCTAATCTGCTCACCGGCCACGTCTCCCTAATAGGAATGAAACGTGCCGTCTTCGTCAATTTGTCTACTATGACCCAGATGGCATCAAAACTCCGGCTCAGCCTCAGTCCAGTCACAAAATCCATGGTGACGTCCTCCCACTTCCTCTGTGGAACAAGAAGTGGATGAAGCTCACCTCCAGGTCTGAAATGCTCTATCTTGACCTGCTGGCAGGTCGCACACTGTGCCACAAATCTGGCCACATCGGGCTTCAGCCCTCCCACCAATATAGACGTCTCAAATCCTGATACATCTTACTCGTACCTGGATGTATAGAGTAAGGTGTACAGTGAGCCTCCTGTATAATCCTCTGCCTCAGCTCTGTATCAGCAGATACACAGACGTGACCGCGGCGTCTCAAAACTCCATCTGCTCCTAGAAGGAATTGTGGTGCCTCATCCCTAGACATCTTATCTCGTATCCTCAGCAGTGTCGGGCAGGTCTCCTGCTTCTGTTGGATCTCACCCAACAGATCAGGAAGAACCTCTAAAGTACGCAGCTGGGCATCCTCATCAGGAAACTGGATGTCCAACTCTAACTAGATCAGGTCTCTCTGTAGCTGAGACTGTACTGTCAATCTCGCAATCGCCTGCTCTCGAGGCATCTTCTTGCTCAGGGCGTCGGCGACAACGTTCGCCTTCCCTGGATGGTGCAGAATCTCTAAATGAAAGTCCTTGATCAGCTCGAGCCACCTACGCTGGCGGTTATTCAATTCCCTCTGCGTGAAGATATACTTCAGACTCTTATGGTCTGTGAAGATCTGACAAGTAGCACCATACAGATAATGTCTCCAGATCTTCAGTGCATGAACTACCGCTGCCAACTCCATATCATGAGTCGGGTAGTTCTCCTCATACGTCTTCAGCTGTCGAGACGCATATGCAATAACTCTGCCTCGCTGCATCAGAACACATCCCAAGCCTAGCTTGGATGCATCACTGTATACCACAAAATCCTCAGTACCCTTTGGCTGTGCCAAAATAGGAGCAGAAGTCAAACGCCTCTTCAACTCCTCAAAACTCTGTCTAAACTGATCAGACCACACAAATCTGGTAGTCTTCCTCAGCAAACTCGTTAGTGGACGGGCAATCACAGAAAAACCCACCACGAAGCGTCTGTAATAACCGGCTAGGCCAAGGAAACTACGTACTTCCTTGACATTCGTCGGTGTAGTCCAAGCTGCTACTGCCTCTATCTTCGCTGGATCCACCTTAATCCCCTCAGCTGAAACCACATGACCCAGGAATGCTACCTCTGACATCCAGAACTCACACTTAGAGAACTTAGCATAAAGTTCTCTATCCCGTAAAACCTGCAATACAGTACTCAGATGTCCTGCATGCTCCTCTCCACTGCGAGATTATACCAGAATGTCATCAATAAAAACCACCACAAACTGATCCAGGAAGTCGATGAAGATACTTTTCATCAACTCCATAAAAACGGCTGGGGCATTCGTAAGCCCAAATGGGATCACTACAAACTCGTAGTGGCCATATCTGGTCCGGAATGTTGTCCTATGCACATCCTGCTCCCTCACCCTCAGCTGGTGATACCCGGAACGCAGGTCAATCCTGTAGAACACAATAGCTCCTTGTAGCTGATCTAACAAATAATCAATGCGCGGCAGTGGATACTTGTTCTTGATGGTCACCTTGTTCAGCTCTCTGTAGTCTATACACAGTCTCAGCAATCCGTCCTTCTTCCGTACGAAGAGGACAGGTGCTCCTCAGGGGGACACACTAGGGAGAATGAAGCCCTTCTCAGCCAACTCCTCGAGTTGCTTCTCCAGCATCTCGACAGGCGCCATCCGGTATGGGGCCTTCGAGATGGGTCTCGTACCCGGCTCTAACTCGATACTGAAATCCACAGTCCTCTGAGGCGACAAACTGGACGGCTCAGCAAAAACATCAGTAAAATCACAGACAACTGGAATGTCCTCTACAGCTGGACTCTCCCCCTCCTTCATGGCATAACACTAGAAGGCCTCGCAACCCTGTGCAATCAATCTAGCTGCCCGTATAGCACTGATAACTGTGCCTACCTTTCCAAGGTTCCAACCTCGGAAAACCTCTATCTGACCTAACTCGGTAGAGAGGGTAACAATCCTCCTACCTACATCTAGAACTGCTGAGTGTCTAGCCATCCAATCCATACCTAAAATGACCTCTTCATGCTCTAGTGGCATGACAACGAAGTCAACTAGTAACATACGGGTCCCTACAGAAATGGGACAACCGCGAATCTCACGGGTACCTCTGACCCTACCACCATCGGGTAACCCTATAATAAAGGGCATCCCCTCAACTGTGTCTAACCCAAGACGCTCTACACAGGCATTAGAAATAAAAGAGTGCGTAGCACCAGTATCAAATAAAACTCTAACAGGTAAACCATGAATCAGAATGGTACCTGTAGCAGTAGGTGCAGCTGGCTCCTCTGCACTCCTCAGCTCAAAAACACGACCCTGTGGGCCTCTGGTATCAGTGGTGCCCCCACCACGGCCTCTGCCACTACTCGGCCCAAGAGCAGATCCCTGAGTCGTAGGGCGATTTGAGACTCTCAGCTGTCCCTGAGTCTGCTGCTGCTACTGAGGTAGCCTCTGCCCACCTCCCGCTACACTGGCAGGAGAAGAACCCTGCTGAGATGCAGCTCCACCATGGCGGCAGTAAACGGCTCTATGGCTCTGTCGACCATAGGTAAAACACGTCACCAATGGTCTCGTGCACTCGGGCTTCAGATGCCCTGGATCTCCACAGTTAAAACACTGTCGTCCCATCTTTGTAGCTGGTGCAGATACAGAACGACCCTGACGTCTCTGACTACCCCCAACACTAGCAGCTCCAGCAGTACCACTGGCCTGCCCTGTACGCTGCCTCTTCTCAGACCCTCCGGTCTGAGAAGCTCTCCTCTGTCCAGCTCGCTCCCTCTCATAATCGGAAGCTCTGTCCTGATAATCTGTGAGAGTCTCACAATGAAATCCCGCCATGTAGGTCCGGGTAGTATCCCTCAGTCGTCGGGAAAAGAGATAAACGTGCTGGTCTGCAGCAGGTGCAGCTGGTCCCAGTAATGCCAGCTCCTCCTGAAACCTCCTGATGGCCTCAGAGACTGGTACATCCTCAAACCCAGCCTCCACAAAATCTCGCAGTTTCTCCCTCCTCAGAGAGGCAGGGCAGAAACGCTCTCTAATCATCGTCTTCATCTGATCATAACTGGTAACCTGACCCCGTACTGATCTCCACCAGTTTGTGCCAAGTCCCGAATAAAGTCTGAACCAGCTCGATCTGTGTCAGCTGGACATCGAATAGACTCCAGAGCTGAGTCTACATGCCCGATCCAGAGCTCAACCTCCAACCCCACCTTCCCAGTGAAAGGGGGTACACCCATCTGATGGAATGCCTTCAACCAGGTATCTGGTCTAGGCCCTCTATGCTCCTCTGGTGCTCTGGCAATCTCAGCAGCAGGTACCTGTACAGCTGGTACCTGAGTAACGGTGTGGGACCTCTCAGATGGTCCCTCCTGTGCCTGTAAATCTGGGCACGTCTACCGGCTCTGGCAGCCTCCTCAACACGTCTGATATATGGAAACTCTGATCTCCCATGGAGACACGATCAGACTCGCCAGACTGGGCTCTCTGTGCCCCTGTCTCTCAGCTGCCCCGTTCCCAGTCTCAGGAACGACGCTCTCAGCAACCTCCTCATGTATCTCTCCCGCATGTGAACCGTCAGCAGGAGTCCTACCCGTCCTCTACCTAGAGGGGGTCTACCTCTACCTCGTCTTGCTGCAGGTAAGGCTCTAGTCTGAACCATCTGCAGAAGACGTAAACCTATCTTAGAAGGCTATATATATGCCATATGTATAGATATATCACAGATCAATCACAACAGAATATCTATATATATCTATACTGTCGAGATCTTCAGAGGGGCGATGGTTCACGTACACGATAACCCAAAACATTTGTACTCATTTCAAAACCAAAACCTTTTGAAAAGTCAGACCCCTTTCGGGTTCTGTTTATTTATCTATTCGAACTTTATTGCAGATTACTAGTGCCATTGTTGTCAACCTGGGCTCTGATACCAACTTTGTAACACCCCAAATCCGTAGGACTCGGAGTGCTACTGGGCTAGGATCTCACAATGGATCCTGACCCTAGCCTGACAACAACTTCACTGAATCTTACAACAAGGCACCAATAGATTAAAACAAAACATAAAAACTGTATATATATATATACATATCAAAAAGGTGATACAAGGTACTGCTGAGTACAAAAGTCAAAACATAAACCCGTACAACATAAATAACCCAACCACGATATCGCCCGTGTACGGAACCCTCAGCAGATCACCCCTCCGGATCACTCTGCATCTCCTAACCTGCAAAGGATCTACAACACGGTATAAAACCGTTAGCTAACTATACACATATATAAGAAGATGCTAGAGCACAAACACTCAATAATATTAACACATCATCATGATATCACACATTTACCCGGTTTATTATCTTTAATAAGTCCAACACTCAATCGTATAATAAATGTATATGAATATACGTGACACGAGGAATATATATAACCCTCGCCTCTGCGTGCAATAGCTAGCTGGAGTGGTATCAGCGCACTTTCCCGTATACCATATGGAGTGGTAGGTGCCCTTCCCGTATACCAGAACTAACTAGCTTACAGAGAACTTCCCAGACTCCACTACGGGATGAAAGGTAAGTTGTCACAACCACTACAATGGGCGGTCAATATAACATAGGTCGGTGACCATAATAACACATGCTATAAAGCACATAACACACACCACTCAAGCATACATCCAATATAAGGATAGTAGCTAAGTAAGTCCTATGGACTTACCTCGATCTCTGAAGTAACTCGCTACGAACGACTCTCAGAAACGTCCACTCCAAGCTGGATGACAACACAGCCTATACGAGCACACATACATATATATCAATCTACTATCACACCAAAGGGTCACACCTAGACCCAAGGGATCCATAAGGATCAAGTCCAATCGTACAACCTCAAAGCCGTAACCGGCATGAACTATATCATACTCGTCAACATCGAATCCTAGCATGGTACTAAGTTCCTCATACTAGAAAGGAAAGGAACTACCTAACTATAGGTAGTCCCGGACAAGACGCACCTGCGTGAACTAAGGACGCAGGGGCGGAACGCAGGCACCGCGCGTGCGGGCAACACCAGCGCCGGGCGGTGACACGGAACGCAGGTAACGCAGGCAACACGTTGGCGCTGGCGCGGGCGCTAACAGACGTCTTCCGCAGGGGTGGTGACTTCTGGCCGCGTGGGGCGGCGACAGTGCATAATGAAATCTCGTGGCTTCTCTTTAGCTCTTCACGTGATCAAATCACGTCTACTCTCTTCCATAGTCACACACATACACCATACATACACATTCCAACATCATCCTATGTCCAAACATTTAATCCTAAGCTAAGGAAAGAAGAACAAGGAAGAAGATGAAATGAAGAAGCAGGGAGGACATACCACAACTGTGGCCTAGGCACGAAACTGCTCCAAGATAACACCTCCACTAGCTCTCAGCTCAGCATAACACTCACAAGCATCAACATCAACCACAAGGTACAATTTCCAAGCCAAACTCCAAGGAGAACAAGAACAAGATCAAAGGAAGGTGAAGGAGAAAGCAAGGAGGACGTGAAAGCTGAAGGAAGAAAGTGTGAAGGTAACCCTTGCTCAGCAAGGAAAGGAAAGAATAAGAGGAGGAAAGGTAAAGCACGGTCAAGGAAGTCAACAAAACCGGCTGCAGCCGCCGGAAACCGCAGGGGCGGTTCCATGAGCCGCAAGGGCGGGAGGCAGGGGCGGCGCCCGCGGGTGCGGAAAAGTCAACTCGGCCCAAAGCCAATCTCGCCATGGTCCGATCTCGGTCCGGAAGAATATGGGTCTCACAGTAACAAGTAACAAGTATCAATTATCACGAATCAATAAGAGAAAACACTAGGAATTGGGGCTATTCCACCAAACCATAACAAGAAGCATGCTTGATCATGTTGTGTTCAATCAATGATAAGAGTTTAAGTCACAAAAACTAATGTAGCATGGTGTATGTATGCTTTGTCAAGGCATTTGGCTCAACTAGTGAGTATCACATGGTGTTTGCTATTTACACACTAGATGAGTATATTTTCTACAACTTATGATTATATTAGACAATGCACGCATCACATGGTGTTCTCTATTTTCTTGCACCATCTAGCAAAATCATACCGTGGACATTCACAAGTCAAGTAAACTAGCCATCCTTTCTGCCCTAGCTAGAATTACTCAAGCAATATAGGCCACCAAACATTGCACAATCATCTTCGAATTACTTATAGGTATCATCTAGGATGATTAATTCATAAATCACTCATTCATGCTTGAAAATATACAATGTGCAAAGGGAACAATCTAGACTATTTCTAATCTAGCATCCGGCATTCAAAATAAGCCCAAGCATGGATGAGTTTGACATGAACTCGAGGCCTCCTATATATTACTAAACATGCATTTGATTCTTATCAATTCATAAACACAACATAGAATACGCTAACCTAGCATGATTTGGCGTTTTCACCCAATATACTAGCAAGAGAAATACTCACACATGGCCAAAAATCTCAAAACACAATCAATAGAAATGGATAGCATGATGATAAGCAAGACTTGAAATAAGAAATTTAGGAAAAATAATTTAGTAAAACATACTTACAAATCTAAAGTTATGATCAAAATAAGATGGAAGTAAGATTTAGAGGAGAGAAATAGCAAGAATACCAAGAACTTCCTTCAATCTTCAAGCTAATCGGCCAAATGCTTACAAAAGAGAAAATAAACTAGAGAATTGTTGGTGAATGACTTGGTAAATTTATAAGAGGTAGGAGTCTTTATTTATAGGCTAAAAAACGTGCCCACTTTTAGAATCATCCAAGAGAATCTCACACAACTAGCATGCGTTAGTTGGAGAAGTGGTCCACAGTGGTGTGGCTTCCCTTGGGTTTTTCTTTGCCTAAGGTCGGGGTGAGAATTTCAGTCTAGGTCGAGTTCTTCACCACCTTACAATTTTACACATAACTCGAGTTCAGTCGGGTTGCATGATTCACCCGAGCTATGTGGATAACCTTCTTGAAAAAACTTCTTCATACGGGTCTTCTTGTATTCTTCATGCGAGCTCGAGGTACACTCTGCTACGTTGACACCTTGTATTCTTTGCTGGTGTGAACTTGTCTTCTTTGGTCGGGTTTTCTCTCTTCTTCAATGGGGGTTTTTGGATAAACCCGACCTTAGTTGACATTTGTACTTCAAAGGCTTCTTTTTTTGGTTTTCCATGTTTTCTTTACTCGGGTTTTAGTTCACCGAGGTTCCTCTTTGGGGTTTCTTTGCTTCTTGAGCCACTTGCATATGTTGATATCTTGATTTATTTCCTCCTTTGCTTGATGATGATAGTGATGCCTCAATGAATGTTCCTTTAGATTGCTTGGATTGATCATTTGTGCACCATTTTAGACCTAAATCACCTATAAACACACAATACAAAGGGAGTAGACATTATTTGACAATTTAAGCATAAGCAAAGACGTAGATTACTTACCTCATGCAAAAAAAACATTAAAAAAAACATCTATAAAGATAAAATAAATACGTGCTATCAAAATACGTCATTTTAACTCTTACTGGTCGCCAAGGAAGACCAAAATACAAAGTTAAAAGAAAGAAAATAAGCAAAGAAAGGTAAAAGGAAAATCTTTTTGGAGTATGTTTCATGTAATAACCGAAAAAATTTCAGAAATTTAAATTAATTAAATTAATTGTAAGTTGGTAATTTAATTTTGTGACCCGAACCAAATGTCAAAAACAATGATCGAACGGAACTGAAACCGAACCGGACCAGTTTAATTCTGGTTAAACCGAACTTGTACCACTTCTTCACTCACCTTGAGTCACTACCTTGCCGAGGTCTTGCAATGGGCTCATGCAGGCCCAATTGCTCTTCTGTCCATGCCCACTCTCGCCTACCGACCAAAATGGAGCCAGCCAAATGGGCCCTTCCTTCGAGCAACCTTCCTCCTATCCCTTACCTCGGCCAAGGGGCTTCCTCTCTAACGCCAACTGACAAGAGCAGCAAATGCAGCCCAGATAACGTTTCACATCCTTCCTCATCCCTGTAACGGCGGTCAACGACCTTAAAATCGACAATAACTCCGGCCGTTGAATCGACATTGATGCGTAGACGAGGCGACGCGTTCTTCCTCTCGATCGAAACGTCACTCCCTTTCTACGCCATACTCATGCCCCCCTGTCGACTTGCGGTCATAACCACAATCCTATCTCCTTCTTCACTCCTCTGCAACAGCAACGTCGAGACCTTCCGCCCGCCGGTACCCCGAGCTTTTCGACCACCCTCTACGACTCTCTCCCGTCGCCTCCCTCCACCCAAATCCAAGATACCACCCTGCTTACCCAACCATCCGTAAGTCTCACTGC
>NCTC01003984.1:0-15575 GCA_002319775.1 Fagopyrum tataricum | reverse complement strand
CATGAATGATCTAGCTTTTTGTTCCTTTTGAAACAAGATCTACTGTAGGGTTCATATATATTTGTTTCCGCTATATTAATTAATTGATGTAGTTTGGTTTATGCCGATACAAAACGTTGTACTTCATTTGTTTGTATTTAATCAAACGTTTTAATACCTTGCTTTTGTAAGAGAATTGACGTTTAGATAATTTTTGTATTTGTTTTCCATCTTTACCCAACGTCATATTGAAACCACTATCAATATAATCATCGTATTTAACCATGAATGATCTAGCTTTTTGTTCCTTTTGAAACAAGATCTACTGTAGGGTTCATATATATATTTGTTTCCGCTATATTAATTAATTGATGTAGTTTGTTTATGCCGATACAAAACGTTGTACTTCATTTGTATGTATTTAATCAACGTTTAAATGCCTTGATTTTGTAACAGAATTGACGTTTAGATAATTTTTGTATTTGTTTTCCATCTTTACCCAACGTCATATTGAAACCACTATCAATTTAATCATCGTATTTCACCATAAATGATCTAGCTTTTTGCTCCTTTTGAAACAAGATCTACTGTAGGGTTCATATATATTTGGTTTCCGCTATATTAATTAATTGATGTAGTTTGGCTTATGCCGATACAAAACGTTGTACTTCATTTGTTTGTATTTAATCAACGTTTTAATACCTTGCTTTTGTAAGAGAATTGACGTTTAGATAATTTTTGTATTTGTTTTCCATCTTTACCCAACGTCATATTGAAACCACTATCAATTTAATCATCGTATTTAACCATGAATGATCTAGCTTTTTGTTCCGTTTGAAACAAGATCTACTGTAGGGTTCATATATATTTGGTTTCCGCTATATTAATTAATTGATGTAGTTTGTTTATGCCGATACAAAACGTTGTACTTCATTTGTATGTATTTAATCAACGTTTTAATACCTTGATTTTGTAACAGAATTGACGTTTAGATAATTTTGTATTTGTTTTCCATCTTTACCAACGTCATATTGAAACCACTATCAATTTAATCATCGTATTTAACCATGAATGATCTAGCTTTTTGCTCCTTTTTGAAACAAGATCTACTGTAGGGTTCATATATATTTGGTTTCCGCTATATTAATTAATTTGATGTAGTTTGGTTTATGCCGATACAAAACGTTGTACTTCATTTGTTTGTATTTAATCAACGTTTTAATACTTGATTTTGTAAGAGAATTGACGTTTAGATAATTTTTGTATTTGTTTTTCATCTTTACCCAACGTCATATTGAAACCACTATCAATTTAATCATCGTATTTCACCATAAATGATCTAGCTTTTTGCTCCTTTTGAAACAAGATCTACTGTAGGGTTCATATATATTTGGTTTCCGCTATATTAATTAATTGATGTAGTTTGGTTTATGCCGATACAAAACGTTGTACTTCATTTGTTTGTATTTAATCAACGTTTTAATACCTTGATTTTGTAAGAGAATTGACGTTTAGATAATTTTTGTATTTGTTTTTCCATCTTTACCCAACGTCATATTGAAACCACTATCAATTTAATCATCGTATTTAACCATGAATGATCTAGCTTTTGTTCCTTTTTGAAAAGATCTACTGTAGGGTTCATATATATTTGGTTTCCGCTATATTAATTAATTGATGTAGTTTGTTTATGCCGATACAAAACGTTGTACTTCATTTGTTTGTATTTAATCAACGTTTTAATACCTTGCTTTTGTAAGGATTGACGTTTAGATAATTTTGTATTTGTTTTCCATCTTTACCAACGTCATATTGAAACCACTATCAATTTAATCATCGTATTTAACCATGAATGATCTAGCTTTTTGTTCCGTTTGAAACAAGATCTACTGTAGGGTTCATATATATTTGGTTTCCGCTATATTAATTAATTGATGTAGTTTGGTTTATGCCGATACAAAACGTTGTACTTCATTTGTTTGTATTTAATCAACGTTTTAATACCTTGCTTTTGTAAGAGAATTGACGTTTAGATAATTTTGTATTTGTTTTTCCATCTTTACCCAACGTCATATTGAAACCACTATCAATTTAATCATCGTATTTAACCATGAATGATCTAGCTTTTGTCCTTTTTGCAAGATCTACTGTAGGGTTCATATATATTTGGTTTCCGCTATATTAATTAATTGATGTAGTTTGGCTTATGCCGATACAAAACGTTGTACTTCATTTGTTTGTATTTAATCAACGTTTTAATACCTTGCTTTTGTAAGAGAATTGACGTTTAGATAATTTTGTATTTGTTTTCCATCTTTACCCAACGTCATATTGAAACCACTATCAATTTAATCATCGTATTTAACCATGAATGATCTAGCTTTTTGCTCCTTTTTGACAAGATCTACTATAGGGTTCATATATATTTGGTTTCCGCTATATTAATTAATTGATGTATTTTGGTTTATGCCGATACAAAACGTTGTACTTCATTTGTATGTATTTAATCAACGTTTTAATACCTTGATTTTGTAAGAGAATTGACGTTTAGATAATTTTTGTATTTGTTTTCCATCTTTACCCAACGTCATATTGAAACCACTATCAATTTAATCATCGTATTTAACCATGAATGATCTAGCTTTTTGCTCCTTTTTGAAACAAGATCTACTGTAGGGTTCATATATATTTGGTTTCCGCTATATTAATTAATTGATGTATTTTGGTTTATGCCGATACAAAACGTTGTACTTCATTTGTTGTATTTAATCAACGTTTTAATACCTTGCTTTTGTAAGGGAATTGACGTTTAGATAATTTTTGTATTTGTTTTCCATCTTTACCCAACGTCATATTGAAACCACTATCAATTAATCATCGTATTTAACCATGAATGATCTAGCTTTGTTCCTTTTTGAAACAAGATCTACTGTAGGGTTCATATATATTTGGTTTCCGCTATATTAATTAATTGATGTAGTTTGGTTTATGCCGATACAAAACGTTGTACTTCATTTGTATGTATTTAATCAACGTTTTAATACCTTGATTTTGTAAGAGAATTGACGTTTAGATAATTTTTGTATTTGTTTTCCATCTTTACCCAACGTCATATTGAAACCACTATCAATTTAATCATCGTATTTAACCATGAATGATCTAGCTTTGTTCCTTTTTGAAACAAGATCTACTGTAGGGTTCATATATATTTGGTTTCCGCTATATTAATTAATTGATGTAGTTTGTTTATGCCGATACAAAACGTTGTACTTCATTTGTATGTATTTAATCAACGTTTTAATACCTTGATTTTGTAAGAGAATTGACGTTTAGATAATTTTTGTATTTGTTTTTCATCTTTACCCAACGTCATATTGAAACCACTATCAATTTAATCATCGTATTTACCATAAATGATCTAGCTTTTTGCTCCTTTTGAAACAAGATCTACTGTAGGGTTCATATATATTTGGTTTCCGCTATATTAATTAATTGATGTAGTTTGGTTTATGCCGATACAAAACGTTGTACTTCATTTGTTTGTATTTAATCAACGTTTTAATACCTTGCTTTTGTAAGGAATTGACGTTTAGATAATTTTTGTATTTGTTTTCCATCTTTACCCAACGTCATATTGAAACCACTATCAATTTAATCATCGTATTTAACCATGAATGATCTAGCTTTTTGTTCCTTTGAAACAAGATCTACTGTAGGGTTCATATATATTTGGTTTCCGCTATATTAATTAATTGATGTAGTTTGGTTTATGCCGATACAAAACGTTGTACTTCATTTGTATGTATTTAATCAACGTTTTAATACTTTGATTTTGTAAGAGAATTGACGTTTAGATAATTTTTGTATTTGTTTTTCATCTTTACCCAACGTCATATTGAAACCACTATCAATTTAATCATCGTATTTCACCATAAAGATCTAGCTTTTTGCTCCTTTTGAAACAAGATCTACTGTAGGTTTCATATATATTTGGTTTCCGCTATATTAATTAATTGATGTAGTTTGGTTTATGCCGATACAAAACGTTGTACTTCATTTGTTTGTATTTAATCAATGTTTTAATACCTTGCTTTTGTAAGAGATTGACGTTTAGATAATTTTTGTATTTATTTTCCATCTTTACCCAACGTCATATTGAAACCACTATCAATTTAATCATCGTATTTAACCATGAATGATCTAGCTTTTGTTCCGTTTGAAACAAGATCTACTGTAGGGTTCATTTATATTTGGTTTCCGCTATATTAATTAATTGATGTAGTTTGGTTTATGCCGATACAAAACGTTGTACTTCATTTGTTTGTATTTAATCAACGTTTTAATACCTTGCTTTTGTAAGAGAATTGACGTTTAGATAATTTTGTATTTGTTTTTCATCTTTACCCAACGTCATATTGAAACCACTATCAATTTAATCATCATATTTTACCATAAATGATCTAGCTTTTTGCTCCTTTTGAAACAAGATCTACTGTAGGGTTCATATATATTTGGTTTCCGCTATATTAATTAATTGATGTAGTTTGGTTATGCCGATACAAAACGTTGTACTTCATTTGTTTGTATTTAATCAACGTTTTAATACCTTGCTTTTGTAAGAGAATTGACGTTTAGATAATTTTGTATTTGTTTTCCATCTTTACCCAACGTCATATTGAAACCACTATCAATTTAATCATCGTATTTAACCATGAATGATCTAGCTTTTTGCTCCTTTTGCCGCAAGATCTACTGTAGGGTTCATATATATTTGGTTTCCGCTATATTAATTAATTGATGTATTTTGTTTTATGCCGATACAAAACGTTGTACTTCATTTGTATGTATTTAATCAACGTTTTAATACCTTGATTTTGTAAGAGAATTGACGTTTAGATAATTTTTGTATTTGTTTTTCATCTTTACCCAACGTCATATTGAAACCACTATCAATTTAATCATCGTATTTAACCATGAATGATCTAGCTTTTTGCTCCTTTTTGAAACAAGATCTACTGTAGGGTTCATATATATTTGGTTTCCGCTATATTAATTAATTGATGTAGTTTTTGTTTATGCCGATACAAAACGTTGTACTTCATTTGTTGTATTTAATCAACGTTTTAATACCTTGCTTTTGTAAGAGAATTGACGTTTAGATAATTTTTGTATTTGTTTTCCATCTTTACCCAACGTCATATTGAAACCACTATCAATTAATCATCGTATTTAACCATGAATGATCTAGCTTTGTTCCTTTTTGAAACAAGATCTACTGTAGGGTTCATATATATTTGGTTTCCGCTATATTAATTAATTGATGTAGTTTTTTATGCCGATACAAAACGTTGTACTTCATTTGTATGTATTTAATCAACGTTTTAATGCCTTGATTTTGTAAGAGAATTGACGTTTAGATAATTTTTGTATTTGTTTTCCATCTTTACCCAACGTCATATTGAAACCACTATCAATTAATCATCGTATTTAACATGAATGATCTAGCTTTTGTTCCTTTTTGAAACAAGATCTACTGTAGGGTTCATATATATTTGGTTTCCGCTATATTAATTAATTGATGTAGTTTGTTTATGCCGATACAAAACGTTGTACTTCATTTGTATGTATTTAATCAACGTTTTAATACCTTGATTTTGTAACAGAATTGACGTTTAGATAATTTTTGTATTTGTTTTCCATCTTTACCCAACGTCATATTGAAACCACTATCAATTTAATCATCGTATTTCACCATAAATGATCTAGCTTTTTGCTCCTTTTGAAACAAGATCTACTGTAGGGTTCATATATATTTGGTTTCCGCTATATTAATTAATTGATGTAGTTTGGTTATGCCGATACAAAACGTTGTACTTCATTTGTTTGTATTTAATCAACGTTTTAATACCTTGCTTTTGTAAGAGAATTGACGTTTAGATAATTTTGTATTTGTTTTCATCTTTACCCAACGTCATATTGAAACCACTATCAATTTAATCATCGTATTTAACCATGAATGATCTAGCTTTTGCTCCTTTTTGCCGCAAGATCTACTGTAGGGTTCATATATATTTGGTTTCCGCTATATTAATTAATTGATGTATTTTGGTTTATGCCGATACAAAACGTTGTACTTCATTTGTATGTATTTAATCAACGTTTTAATACCTTGATTTTGTAAGAATTGACGTTTAGATAATTTTGTATTTGTTTTCCATCTTTACCCAACGTCATATTGAAACCACTATCAATTTAATCATCGTATTTAACCATGAATGATCTAGCTTTTTGTTCCTTTTGAAACAAGATCTACTGTAGGGTTCATATATATTTGGTTTCCGCTATATTAATTAATTGATGTAGTTTGGTTTATGCCGATACAAAACGTTGTACTTCATTTGTTTGTATTTAATCAACGTTTTAATACCTTGCTTTTGTAAGAGAATTGACGTTTAGATAATTTTTGTATTTGTTTTCCATCTTTACCCAACGTCATATTGAAACCACTATCAATTAATCATCGTATTTAACCATGAATGATCTAGCTTTGTTCCTTTTTGAAACAAGATCTACTGTAGGGTTCATATATATTTGGTTTCCGCTATATTAATTAATTGATGTAGTTTGTTTATGCCGATACAAAACGTTGTACTTCATTTGTATGTATTTAATCAACGTTTTAATACCTTGATTTTGTAAGAGAATTGACGTTTAGATAATTTTTGTATTTGTTTTCCATCTTTACCCAACGTCATATTGAAACCACTATCAATTAATCATTATATTTAACATGAATGATCTAGCTTTGTTCCTTTTTGAAACAAGATCTACTGTAGGGTTCATATATATTTGGTTTCCGCTATATTAATTAATTGATGTAGTTTGGTTTATGCCGATACAAAACGTTGTACTTCATTTGTATGTATTTAATCAACGTTTTAATACCTTGATTTTGTAAGAGAATTGACGTTTAGATAATTTTTGTATTTGTTTTCCATCTTTACCCAACGTCATATTGAAACCACTATCAATTTAATCATCGTATTTACCATAAATGATCTAGCTTTTTGCTCCTTTTGAAACAAGATCTACTGTAGGGTTCATATATATTTGGTTTCCGCTATATTAATTAATTGATGTAGTTTGGCTTATGCCGATACAAAACGTTGTACTTCATTTGTTTGTATTTAATCAACGTTTTAATACTTGCTTTTGTAAGAGAATTGACGTTTAGATAACTTTTGTATTTGTTTTCCATCTTTACCCAACGTCATATTGAAACCACTATCAATTTAATCATCGTATTTAACCATGAATGATCTAGCTTTTGCTCCTTTTTGCCGCAAGATCTACTGTAGGGTTCATATATATTTGGTTTCCGCTATATTAATTAATTGATGTATTTTGGTTTATGCCGATACAAAACGTTGTACTTCATTTGTATGTATTTAATCAACGTTTTAATACCTTGATTTTGTAAGAGATTGACGTTTAGATAATTTTTGTATTTGTTTTCCATCTTTACCCAACGTCATATTGAAACCACTATCAATTTAATCATCGTATTTAACCATGAATGATCTAGCTTTTGTTCCGTTTGAAACAAGATCTACTGTAGGGTTCATTTATATTTGGTTTCCGCTATATTAATTAATTGATGTAGTTTGGTTTATGCCGATACAAAACGTTGTACTTCATTTGTTTGTATTTAATCAACGTTTTAATACCTTGCTTTTGTAAGAGAATTGACGTTTAGATAATTTTTATTTGTTTTTCATCTTTACCCAACGTCATATTGAAACCACTATCAATTTAATCATCATATTTCACCATAAATGATCTAGCTTTTTGCTCCTTTTGAAACAAGATCTACTGTAGGGTTCATATATATTTGGTTTCCGCTATATTAATTAATTGATGTAGTTTGGTTATGCCGATACAAAACGTTGTACTTCATTTGTTTGTATTTAATCAACGTTTTAATACCTTGCTTTTGTAAGAGAATTGACGTTTAGATAATTTTTGTATTTGTTTTCCATCTTTACCCAACGTCATATTGAAACCACTATCAATTTAATCATCGTATTTAACCATGAATGATCTAGCTTTTTGCTCCTTTTGCCGCAAGATCTACTATAGGGTTCATATATATTTGGTTTCCGCTATATTAATTAATTGATGTATTTTGTTTTATGCCGATACAAAACGTTGTACTTCATTTGTATGTATTTAATCAACGTTTTAATAACTTGATTTTGTAAGAGAATTGACGTTTAGATAATTTTTGTATTTGTTTTTCATCTTTACCCAACGTCATATTGAAACCACTATCAATTTAATCATCGTATTTAACCATGAATGATCTAGCTTTTTTGCTCCTTTTTGAAACAAGATCTACTGTAGGGTTCATATATATTTGGTTTCCGCTATATTAATTAATTGATGTAGTTTTTGTTTATGCCGATACAAAACGTTGTACTTCATTTGTTGTATTTAATCAACGTTTTAATACCTTGCTTTTGTAAGAGAATTGACGTTTAGATAACTTTTGTATTTGTTTTCCATCTTTACCCAACGTCATATTGAAACCACTATCAATTAATCATCGTATTTAACCATGAATGATCTAGCTTTGTTCCTTTTTGAAAAGATCTACTGTAGGGTTCATATATATTTGGTTTCCGCTATATTAATTAATTGATGTAGTTTTTATGCCGATACAAAACGTTGTACTTCATTTGTATGTATTTAATCAACGTTTTAATGCCTTGATTTTGTAACAGAATTGACGTTTAGATAATTTTTGTATTTGTTTTCCATCTTTACCCAACGTCATATTGAAACCACTATCAATTAATCATCGTATTTAATCATGAATGATCTAGCTTTGTTCCTTTTTGAAACAAGATCTACTGTAGGGTTCATATATATTTGGTTTCCGCTATATTAATTAATTGATGTAGTTTGTTTATGCCGATACAAAACGTTGTACTTCATTTGTATGTATTTAATCAACGTTTTAATACCTTGATTTTGTAACAGAATTGACGTTTAGATAATTTTTGTATTTGTTTTCCATCTTTACCCAACGTCATATTGAAACCACTATCAATTTAATCATCGTATTTCACCATAAATGATCTAGCTTTTTGCTCCTTTTGAAACAAGATCTACTGTAGGGTTCATATATATTTGGTTTCCGCTATATTAATTAATTGATGTAGTTTGGTTTATGCCGATACAAAACGTTGTACTTCATTTGTTTGTATTTAATCAACGTTTTAATACCTTGCTTTTGTAAGAGAATTGACGTTTAGATAATTTTTGTATTTGTTTTCATCTTTACCCAACGTCATATTGAAACCACTATCAATTTAATCATCGTATTTAACCATGAATGATCTAGCTTTTTGCTCCTTTTTGCAAGATCTACTGTAGGGTTCATATATATTTGGTTTCCGCTATATTAATTAATTGATGTATTTTGGTTTATGCCGATACAAAACGTTGTACTTCATTTGTATGTATTTAATCAACGTTTTAATACCTTGATTTTGTAAGAGAATTGACGTTTAGATAATTTTGTATTTGTTTTCCATCTTTACCCAACGTCATATTGAAACCACTATCAATTTAATCATCGTATTTAACCATGAATGATCTAGCTTTTTGTTCCTTTTGAAACAAGATCTACTGTAGGGTTCATATATATTTGGTTTCCGCTATATTAATTAATTGATGTAGTTTGGTTTATGCCGATACAAAACGTTGTACTTCATTTGTTTGTATTTAATCAACGTTTTAATACCTTGCTTTTGTAAGAGAATTGACGTTTAGATAATTTTTGTATTTATTTTCCATCTTTACCCAACGTCATATTGAAACCACTATCAATTAATCATCGTATTTAACCATGAATGATCTAGCTTTGTTCCTTTTTGAAACAAGATCTACTGTAGGGTTCATATATATTTGGTTTCCGCTATATTAATTAATTGATGTAGTTTGTTTATGCCGATACAAAACGTTGTACTTCATTTGTATGTATTTAATCAACGTTTTAATACCTTGATTTTGTAACAGAATTGACGTTTAGATAATTTTGTATTTGTTTTCCATCTTTACCCAACGTCATATTGAAACCACTATCAATTAATCATTATATTTAACATGAATGATCTAGCTTTGTTCCTTTTTGAAACAGATCTACTGTAGGGTTCATATATATTTGGTTTCCGCTATATTAATTAATTGATGTAGTTTGTTTATGCCGATACAAAACGTTGTACTTCATTTGTATGTATTTAATCAACGTTTTAATACCTTGATTTTGTAACAGAATTGACGTTTAGATAATTTTTGTATTTGTTTTCCATCTTTACCCAACGTCATATTGAAACCACTATCAATTTAATCATCGTATTTTACCATAAATGATCTAGCTTTTTGCTCCTTTTGAAACAAGATCTACTGTAGGGTTCATATATATTTGGTTTCCGCTATATTAATTAATTGATGTAGTTTGGTTATGCCGATACAAAACGTTGTACTTCATTTGTTTGTATTTAATCAACGTTTTAATACTTGCTTTTGTAAGAGAATTGACGTTTAGATAATTTTGTATTTGTTTTCCATCTTTACCCAACGTCATATTGAAACCACTATCAATTTAATCATCGTATTTAACCATGAATGATCTAGCTTTTTGCTCCTTTTTGCCGCAAGATCTACTGTAGGGTTCATATATATTTTGTTTCCGCTATATTAATTAATTGATGTATTTTGGTTTATGCCGATACAAAACGTTGTACTTCATTTGTATGTATTTAATCAACGTTTTAATACCTTGATTTTGTATGAGAATTGACGTTTAGATAATTTTTGTATTTGTTTTCCATCTTTACCCAACGTCATATTGAAACCACTATCAATTAATCATCGTATTTAACCATGAATGATCTAGCTTTTGTTCCTTTGAAACAAGATCTACTGTAGGGTTCATATATATTTGGTTTCCGCTATATTAATTAATTGATGTAGTTTGGTTTATGCCGATACAAAACGTTGTACTTCATTTGTTTGTATTTAATCAACGTTTTAATACCTTGCTTTTGTAAGAGAATTGACGTTTAGATAATTTTTATTTGTTTTTCATCTTTACCCAACGTCATATTGAAACCACTATCAATTTAATCATCACATTTCACCATAAATGATCTAGCTTTTTGCTCCTTTTGAAACAAGATCTACTGTAGGGTTCATATATATTTGGTTTCCGCTATATTAATTAATTGATGTAGTTTGGCTTATGCCGATACAAAACGTTGTACTTCATTTGTTTGTATTTAATCAACGTTTTAATACCTTGCTTTTGTAAGAGAATTGACGTTTAGATAACTTTTGTATTTGTTTTCCATCTTTACCCAACGTCATATTGAAACCACTATCAATTTAATCATCGTATTTAACCATGAATGATCTAGCTTTTTGCTCCTTTTGCCGCAAGATCTACTATAGGGTTCATATATATTTGGTTTCCGCTATATTAATTAATTGATGTAGTTTTTATGCCGATACAAAACGTTGTACTTCATTTGTATGTATTTAATCAACGTTTTAATACCTTGATTTTGTAAGAGAATTGACGTTTAGATAATTTTTGTATTTGTTTTCCATCTTTACCCAACGTCATATTGAAACCACTATCAATTTAATCATCGTATTTAACCATGAATGATCTAGCTTTTGTTCCTTTTTGAAACAGATCTACTGTAGGGTTCATATATATTTGGTTTCCGCTATATTAATTAATTGATGTAGTTTGTTTATGCCGATACAAAACGTTGTACTTCATTTGTTGTATTTAATCAACGTTTTAATACCTTGATTTTGTAAGAGAATTGACGTTTAGATAATTTTTGTATTTGTTTTCCATCTTTACCCAACGTCATATTGAAACCACTATCAATTAATCATCGTATTTAACCATGAATGATCTAGCTTTTTCCTTTTTGAAACAAGATCTACTGTAGGGTTCATATATATTTGGTTTCCGCTATATTAATTAATTGATGTAGTTTGGTTTATGCCGATACAAAACGTTGTACTTCATTTGTATGTATTTAATCAACGTTTTAATACCTTGATTTTGTAACAGAATTGACGTTTAGATAATTTTTGTATTTGTTTTCCATCTTTACCCAACGTCATATTGAAACCACTATCAATTTAATCATCGTATTTACCATAAATGATCTAGCTTTTTGCTCCTTTTTGAAACAGATCTACTGTAGGGTTCATATATATTTGGTTTCCGCTATATTAATTAATTGATGTAGTTTGGTTTATGCCGATACAAAACGTTGTACTTCATTTGTTTGTATTTAATCAACGTTTTAATACCTTGCTTTTGTAAGAGAATTGACGTTTAGATAATTTTTGTATTTGTTTTCCATCTTTACCCAACGTCATATTGAAACCACTATCAATTTAATCATCGTATTTAACCATGAATGATCTAGCTTTTGCTCCTTTTTGCCGCAAGATCTACTGTAGGGTTCATATATATTTTGTTTCCGCTATATTAATTAATTGATGTATTTTGGTTTATGCCGATACAAAACGTTGTACTTCATTTGTATGTATTTAATCAACGTTTTAATACCTTGATTTTGTAAGAGAATTGACGTTTAGATAATTTTTGTATTTGTTTTCCATCTTTACCCAACGTCATATTGAAACCACTATCAATTTAATCATCGTATTTAACCATGAATGATCTAGCTTTTGTTCCTTTTGAAACAAGATCTACTGTAGGGTTCATATATATTTGGTTTCCGCTATATTAATTAATTGATGTAGTTTGGTTTATGCCGATACAAAACGTTGTACTTCATTTGTTTGTATTTAATCAACGTTTTAATACCTTGCTTTTGTAAGAGAATTGACGTTTAGATAATTTTGTATTTGTTTTTCATCTTTACCCAACGTCATATTGAAACCACTATCAATTTAATCATCGTATTTCACCATAAATGATCTAGCTTTTTGCTCCTTTTGAAACAAGATCTACTGTAGGGTTCATATATATTTGGTTTCCGCTATATTAATTAATTGATGTAGTTTGGTTTATGCCGATACAAAACGTTGTACTTCATTTGTTTGTATTTAATCAACGTTTTAATACCTTGCTTTTGTAAGGGAATTGACGTTTAGATAATTTTTGTATTTGTTTTCCATCTTTACCCAACGTCATATTGAAACCACTATCAATTTAATCATTGTATTTAACCATGAATGATCTAGCTTTTTGCTCCTTTTGCCGCAAGATCTACTATAGGGTTCATATATATTTGGTTTCCGCTATATTAATTAATTGATGTAGTTTTTATGCCGATACAAAACGTTGTACTTCATTTGTATGTATTTAATCAACGTTTTAATACCTTGATTTTGTAAGAGAATTGACGTTTAGATAATTTTTGTATTTGTTTTCCATCTTTACCCAACGTCATATTGAAACCACTATCAATTTAATCATCGTATTTAACCATGAATGATCTAGCTTTTGTTCCTTTTTGAAACAAGATCTACTGTAGGGTTCATATATATTTGGTTTCCGCTATATTAATTAATTGATGTAGTTTTGTTTATGCCGATACAAAACGTTGTACTTCATTTGTATGTATTTAATCAACGTTTTAATACCTTGATTTTGTAACAGAATTGACGTTTAGATAATTTTTGTATTTGTTTTCCATCTTTACCCAACGTCATATTGAAACCACTATCAATTTAATCATCGTATTTTTACCATAAATGATCTAGCTTTTTGCTCCTTTTGAAACAAGATCTACTGTAGGGTTCATATATATTTGGTTTCCGCTATATTAATTAATTGATGTAGTTTGGCTTATGCCGATACAAAACGTTGTACTTCATTTGTTTGTATTTAATCAACGTTTTAATACCTTGCTTTTGTAAGAGAATTGACGTTTAGATAACTTTTGTATTTGTTTTCCATCTTTACCCAACGTCATATTGAAACCACTATCAATTTAATCATCGTATTTAACCATGAATGATCTAGCTTTTTGCTCCTTTTTGGCAAGATCTACTGTAGGGTTCATATATATTTGTTTCCGCTATATTAATTAATTGATGTATTTTGGTTTATGCCGATACAAAACGTTGTACTTCATTTGTATGTATTTAATCAACGTTTTAATACCTTGATTTTGTAAGAGATTGACGTTTAGATAATTTTTGTATTTGTTTTCCATCTTTACCCAACGTCATATTGAAACCACTATCAATTAATCATCGTATTTAACCATGAATGATCTAGCTTTTTGTTCCTTTTGAAACAAGATCTACTGTAGGGTTCATATATATTTGGTTTCCGCTATATTAATTAATTGATGTAGTTTGTTTATGCCGATACAAAACGTTGTACTTCATTTGTTTGTATTTAATCAACGTTTTAATACCTTGCTTTTGTAAGAGAATTGACGTTTAGATAATTTTTGTATTTGTTTTTCATCTTTACCCAACGTCATATTGAAACCACTATCAATTTAATCATCGTATTTCACCATAAATGATCTAGCTTTTTGCTCCTTTTTGAAACAAGATCTACTGTAGGGTTCATATATATTTGGTTTCCGCTATATTAATTAATTGATGTAGTTTGGTTATGCGATACAAAACGTTGTACTTCATTTGTTTGTATTTAATCAACGTTTTAATACCTTGCTTTTGTAAGAGAATTGAAGTTTAGATAATTTTTGTATTTGTTTTCCATCTTTACCCAACGTCATATTGAAACCACTATCAATTTAATCATCGTATTTAACCATGAATGATCTAGCTTTTTTGCCCTTTGAAACAAGATCTACTGTAGGGTTCATATATATTTGGTTTCCGCTATATTAATTAATTGATGTAGTTTTGCATGCCGATACAAAACGTTGTACTTCATTTGTTGTATTTAATCAACGTTTTAATACCTTGCATTTTGTACCTTGCTTTTGTAAGAGAATTGACGTTTAGATAATTTTTGTATTTTTTTCCATCTTTACCAACGTCATATTGAAACCACTATCAAGTTAATCATCGTATTTAACCATGAATGATCTAGCTTTTTGTTCCGTTTGAAACAAGATCTACTGTAGGGTTCATTTATATTTGGTTTCCGCTATATTAATTAATTGATGTAGTTTGTTTATGCCGATACAAAACGTTGTACTTCATTTGTATGTATTTAATCAACGTTTTAATACCTTGATTTTGTAACAGAATTGACGTTTAGATAATTTTTGTATTTTTTTTCATCTTTACCCAACGTCATATTGAAACCACTATCAATTTAATCATCATATTTCACCATAAAATCTAGCTTTTTGTTCCCTTTTGAAAAAGATCTACTGTAGGTTCATATATATTTGGTTTCCGCTATATTAATTAATTGATGTAGTTTGGTTTATGCCGATACAAAACGTTGTACTTCATTTGTTTGTATTTAATCAATGTTTTAATACCTTTCTTTTGTAAGAGAGTTGACGTTTAGATAATTTTGTATTTATTTTCCATCTTTA
>NCTC01003983.1:0-15610 GCA_002319775.1 Fagopyrum tataricum | reverse complement strand
TTCAGGCGCGGGGGCGCGACAGTGCAGAATGTAGCCC
Organism: Fagopyrum tataricum; assembly: GCA_002319775.1. NCBI lineage: Eukaryota > Viridiplantae > Streptophyta > Magnoliopsida > Caryophyllales > Polygonaceae > Fagopyrum > Fagopyrum tataricum. The sequence continues at coordinate 15,573 of NCTC01003983.1, read as the reverse complement.
CGCGAGTCCTCTTTCACTCTTCACGTGATCAAATCACGTCTTTTCTCAGTCAAAATCAAGCATATACATATACATACACATACCAACATCAATCTATGATCAATACATCTAATCCTAAGTTAAGGAAGGAAGAATCAAAGGAAGAAGGAAGAGAAGAAGGAGAAGAAGGCTTACCACAACTGTGGCCTAACCAGGAACTGCTCACCACTAGCACCTCAACTGGCTTCCAAGCTCAGTCATGCACATTAGCTCATCAAGAACCACAAAAACCACACAAAACTCTTCCAACTCTAAGGAATCCAAGATCAAGCTCAAGAAGGATGAAGGAGAAGCAAGGAGGACGTGAAAGGGTTGGATGGAGAATGAGAAGTGAAATGAAACCCTTGCTCAGCAAGGTAAGAAGTAAAGGGAAAGGGTAAAGCACGAGTCAACCGGTCAACAAAACCGGCTGCAGCCGCAATAAACCGCGGGGCCGGTTCACTGGGCCGCCGGAGCGGAAACCCGCAGGGGCGGCACACATGCCCGCGGGGGCGGCTAGGCCAATCTCGGCCAAAGTCCAACTCGGCTAAAGTCCAATCTTGGTCCGAAAGACTAAGGCTCTTACATCTCACCCCCCTAAAAACAAGTTTCGTCCCGAAACTTGTAATATCCTCAAACCACTCGGACTCGCAACCCATGGTACAACTCTCTCTATAACCTGAAACACAAGCATGGAGGAAATCATCAACTCCAACGGAATCCTAAACGTGACACCATAACATGGAGGAAAAAACCATCTCCGGCTATATTAATCGTACTAGCATAACAAGATCTCATAAAAATAAACACAGCATAACACATAAGCATATAAACACATAACACTCACAAAGATAGTACTAAGATCTACTCGGTGATCCTACTGGTACGTCTATTTAGGCATAGAACTCGGGATAGTTCCTCCGGATATTATCCTCAGTATCCCATGTAGCCTCCTCGGGTCCTCGTCTCGACCATTGTATCTTCAGCATAGGAATGTCCTTAGAACGCAGACGTCTCATACCTCGTTCTAAGACTGCAATAGGATGCTCTACAAAAGTGTGGTCCGGCTCGACCACCAGATCGTCATAACTCACGATATGTCTCGGATCTGGTATGTACTCCCTTAGCTGAGACACATGAAATACAAGGTGAATACCCTCTAATCTCGGAGGCAAGGCTAATCTGTATGCTGCGCACCCAACCCGATCCAGAATCTCAAATGGTCCAACATATCGGGGACTCATCTTCCCCTTAATGCCGAAACACCTAACACCTCGGGTCGGGGACACTCTCAGCCACACATGGGCCCCAACTCTGAACTCTAGAGGTCTACGCCTCCTATTAGCTTACGACTTCTGACGGCTCTGGGCAGTCAACATCTGCTCTCTGATCAATGCTACCCGAGCCATATCATCCTGAATCTGATCAAGGGTCAAGCCACTAGCAGTACTAGGCTCATCCCAGCATAACGGGGTACGACATCTCTGCCCATACAGTGCCTCATATGGGGCCATCCCAATAGATGCATGCCAGCTGTTGTTGTACGAGAACTCAACTAGTGGGAGATGATCCGTCCACACTTGTCCCCAATCCAACAGACAAGCTTGCAGCATATCCTCTAGGGTTTGAATGGTCCTCTCATACAGACCATCTGTCTGAGGATGAAATGCAGTGGTAAAATGTAAACTCGTCCCCAGGGCAGTCTGAATCTGCTGCTAGAATCTCGAGGTAAATCGTTCATCTCTGTCTGAGACGATCGTCCTCGGTACACCATGGAGTCTCACTATCTGCCTAGTGTACTCCTCAGCTAATCTGCTCTCCGGCCACGTCTCTCGAATAGGAATGAAGCGTGCCGTCTTCGTCAATCTGTCTACTATAACCCTGATAGCATCAAAGCTCCGGCTCGGTCTCAGCCCAGTTATAAAATCCATGGTGACGTCCTCCCACTTCCTCTGTGGAACAGGAAGTGGATGGAGCTCACCTCCAGGTCTGCAATGCTCTATCTTGACCTGCTGGCAGGTCGCACACTGCGCTACAAATCTGGCTACATTGGGCTTCAGCCCTCCCCACTAATATAGACGTCTCAAGTCCTGATACATCTTACTCGTACTTGGATGTATAGAGTAAGGTGTACAATGAGCCTCCTGTAATATCCTGTGACGTAAATCTACATCAGTAGGTACACAGACGCGACCCTGGCGCCTCAACACTCCATCTGCTCCCAGCAGAAACTATGGTGCCTCATCCCGAGACATCCTATCTCTGATCCTCCTCAGTGTCGGGCAGGTCTCCTGCTTCTGTCGGATCTCACCCAACAGATCAGGAAGTACCTCTAGAGTACGCAACTAGGCATCCTCATCAGGAAATTGGATGTCCAACTCTAACCAGATCAAATCTCTCTGCAATTGATGTTGAACGGTCAATCTCGCAATCGCCTACTCTCGAGGCGTCTTCCTGCTCAGGGCGTCGGCGACCACGTTCGCCTTCCCCGGATGATACAGAATCTCCAGATCAAATTCCTTGATCAGGTCAAGCCACCTACGCTGGCGGTTATTCAACTCCCGCTGTGTGAAAATGTACTTCAGACTCTTATGGTCGGTGAAGATCTGACACGTAGCACCGTACAGGTAATGTCTCCAGATCTTCAGTACATGAACTACCGCTGCCAACTCCAGATCATGAGTCGGGTAGTTTTCCTCATACGGCTTCAGCTGTCGAGACGCATAAGCAATCACTCTGCCCCGCTGCATCAGTACACATCCCAAGCCTAGCTTGGATGCATCACTGTAAACCACAAAGTCCTCTGTACCCTCTGGTTGTGCCAAAACAGGAGCGGAAGTCAGACGTCTCTTCAGGTCCTCAAAACTCTGTCTGCACTGCTCAGTCCACACAAATCTGGTGGTCTTCCTCAGTAAACTCGTCAGTGGACGGGCGATCACGGAAAATCCCTCCACAAAGCGTCTATAATAACCGGCTAGGACAAGGAAGCTACGTACCTCCTTGATGTTCGTCGGTGTCGTCCATGCTGCTACTGCCTCAATCTTCGCCGGATCAACCTTGATCCCCTCGGCGGAAACGATATGACCCAAAAATGCTACCTCTAGCATCCAAAACTCGCACTTAGAGAACTTAGCATAAAGTTCTCTATCCCGTAAAACCTACAAGACAGTCCTCAAGTGTCTTGCATGCTCCTCTCTACTGCGAGAATACACCAGGATGTCATCTATGAAGACCACTACAAACTGATCCAGGAAGTCGTTGAAGATACTGTTCATCAACTCCATAAAGACGGTTAGGGCATTCGTAAGCCCAAATGGCATCACTATAAACTCGCAGTGTCCATATTTGGTTCGGAAAGCTGTCTTATGTATGTCCTGCTCCCTCACCCTCAGCTGGTGATACCCTGAACACAAATTAATCCTGGAAAATATTGTAGCTCCCTGAAGCTGATCTAACAAGTCATCAATGCGCGGCAATGAATACTTGTTCTTGATGGTCACCTTGTTCAGCTCTCTGTAATCGATGCAGTCTCAGCGATCCGTCCTTCTTCCGTACGAAGAGGACAGGTGCCCCCCATGGAGATACGCTAGGGCGGATGAAGCCCTTCTCAGCTAACTCCTCAAGTTGCTTCTTCAGCTCTAACATCTTGACAGGCGCCATCCGGTATGGGGCCTTCGAGATCGGTCTCATACCAGGCTCTAGGTCAATACCAAAGTCCACACTCCTCTGAGGCGGCAAACTGGACGGCTCAACAAATGCATCAGTAAACTCGCAGACTAGTGGGATATCCTCTATGACTGGACTCTCCCCTTCCTTCATGGCATAACACCAGAAGACCTCACATCCCTACGCAATCAGCCTAGCTGCCCGTATCGCACTTATAATCGTGCTTGTCTTTGCAAGGTCCCAACCTTGGAAAACCTCTATCTGACCTAGTTCGGTAGAGAGGGTAACAATCCTCCTACCTACATCTAAGACAGCCTGATGCCTATCCATCCAATGCATACCTAGAATGACTTCCTCATGCTCTAAGGGCATGACAAAGAAGTCTACAAGTAATACACGGGTCCCTACAGAAATGGGACAGTCACGGATCTCACGGGTGCCTCTGACCCTACTACCATCGGGTAATCCTATACTAAAGGGTATCCCCTTAGTCGTATCTAATCCCCAACGCTCTACACATGCATCAGATATAAAGGAATGCGTAGCACCCGTATCAAACAAGACTCTAACAAGTAAACCATGGATCAGGAATGGTACCTGTAGCAGTCGTTGCAACTGGCTCCTCTGCACTCCTAAGCTCAAAAACTCGACCCTGGGATTCTCTAGTATCAGTGGTGCTCCCACCACGGCCTCTGCCTCTACTCGGCCCAAGAGGAGATCCCTAGGTCGTAGGGCGATCTGGGACCCTCTGTTGTCCCTATGTCTGCTGCTGCTGAGGTGGTCTCTGCCCACCTCCCACTGCACTGGCAGGAGAAGAACCCTGCTGTGATGATGCTCCACCCTGTCTACAGAAGACAACTATGTGTCCTCGTCCACCACAAGTGAAGCAAGTCACTAACTATCTCGTACACTCTGGCCGGATATGTCTATACCCACCACAGTTGAAACACTGTCGTACTCTATTTGTAGCCGGTGCAGATGGGGGATGACTATGGCGGCTCTGGCCTCGCCCTGTACTAGCAGCTCCACCAGCACCACTGGTCTGCCCAGTACGATGTCTCTTCTCAGACCCTCCGGTCTGAGAAACTCTCCTCTGACTAACCCGCTCTCGCTCATAGTCGGCGTCTCTATCCTGGTAGTCCATCAAGGACTCACAATGAAATCCCGCCATATAGGCCCGGGTGGCATCCCTCAGTCGTCGGAAAAACAGATACACATGCTGATCTGCAGGAGGTGCAGCTGGACCCAGCAATGCCAGCTCCTCCTAAAATCTCCTGATAGCCTCGGACACTGGTACATTCTCGAAGCCAGCCTCCACAAAGTCCCGCAGTTTCTCCCTCCTCAGTGAGGTAGGTCAGAAACGCTATCTGATCATAGTCCGCATTTGATCATAGCTGCTAACCTGTCCTCGTACAAACCTCCACCAGTACTGTCCCAAATCTCTGAACAGAGTCTGCACCAACATTACCTGCTTGTCTGCTGGACATCTAATGGACTCGAGAGTTGAGTCCACATGTCCGATCCAGAGCTCCACCTCTAACCCCACCTTCCCAGAGAAAGGGGGTACTCCCATATGATGAAATGCCTTCAACCATGTGTCTGGTCTAGGCCCTCTATGCTCCTCTGTCACTCTAGCAATCTCAGCAACTGGTGCCTGAGCAGCTGGCACCTGAGTGACTCCGTGGGATCTCCCAGATGATCCCTCATGTGCTGGCAGATCCGGGGCACGCCTACCTGCCCTGGCAGCCTCCTCAACTCGCCTAATATATTCGCGGAAGGTTGGTCCCTCCATGGAGACACGATCTGAGTCCTCAGACTGGACTCGTTGTGGTCCTTGTCTCCTAGCTGCCCCGTTCCCAATCTCAGGAACGACGCTCTCAACAATGTCCTCATAAACCTCCTCTGCTGCACGTGAATCAACAGTAGGAATCCTACCCCGTCCTCTACCTAGAGGAGGTCTACCCCTACCCCGTCCAGCTGTAGGTAAGGCTCTAGTCTAAACCATCTGCAGAGAACACAAACCTGACTTAGAAGGCTATATATATGCCATATGTATAGATATATATCACATCAATCACAACAGAATATCTATATATATCTATACTGCCGAGATCTTTGGAGGGGCGATGGCTCACGTACACGATATCCCAAAACATTTGTACTCATTTCAAAACCAAAACCTTTTGAAAAGTCAGACTCCTTTTGGGTTCTGTTTATTTATCTATTCAACCTTTATCGCAGATAGCAAGTGTCATTGTTGTCAACCTAAGGCTCTGATACCACCTTTGTAACACCCCGAATCCGTGGGACTCGAGGCGCTACTGGGCTAGGATCTCACAATGGATCCTGACCCTACCTTGACAACAAGTTCACTGGATCTTACAACAAGGCACATACAGATTAAAACCAAAACACGAAACTGATATATATATATATATATATATATATATATATATATATATATATATATATATATATATATATATAAATATCAAAAGTGATACAAAGTAACCGCTCAGTACAAAATCCAGGTACAAATCCGTACAACATAAAAACCCCATAGCCCTCGATATCGTCCCAGTGTACGGAGCCCTCAGCGGATCACCCCATCTAGATCACTCTGCAGTGCTCCTAACCTGCAAATGATCTACAACACGGTACAAAACCGTTAGCTAACCATACATATATATATAGAGATGCAAGAGCACAAACACACGTAAGAATTATTAACACATCATCATGCTATCACACATTTACCCGGTTAATTATCTTTATAAAGTCCAGTCACTCAAGCGTATATATATATATATATATATATATATATATATATATATATATCAATATGAATATATGTGACACGAGGAATATAACCCTCGCCTCTCGGGATTGGTGCCAACTGGAGTGGTGATCCGGTCCCACCTCCCGTGTACCCTATGGGAGTGGACAGGTGGCTGGCCCACTGAGCCATATTGGCCTGCCCGAAGAGAACCTCCAGACTCCCAGTGGGATGAAAGGACAAGTTGTCATGGCCCTACAATGAGCAGTTATTAAACCATAGGTAGGTAATCATCATAACGCATGTTATCACTCATATAACATACACTACTCATGCACACATCCAATATAAGGATGGCAGCTAAGTAATTCCTATGGACTTACCTCAACCTCAGGAGTAAACTCAACCACGATCAACTCTCAAACTGGTCCACTCCAAACTGGAGGACAACACGGCCTATACAAGGCATACATATATATATCAAACTTCTATCACATAAAGGGGTCACACCTAGACCCAAGGGATCCATAGGGATCATATCCAACTCATAAACCTCAAAGCCCTAATCGGCATATCTATATCATACTCATCATTCGATACCTAACATGGTACTAATTCTCTCATACTAGGAAAGGAAAGGATCTACCCAACTCTAGGTACACCCGAGACAAGACGCACCTGCGTGATGGAGATACGCAGGGGCAGACTGAAGGCAACCGCATGCGCGGTGACACTTGGCCGCGGGCGCGGTGACCGTTGCCGCGGGGGCGGTGGCTTCTGGCCGCGGGTGCGGTGATACGTCTTCCGTAGGGGCGGCGGCTTCCAAGCGCGGGGGAGGCGACAATGCAGAATGTAGCCCCACGAGTCCTCTTTCACTCTTCACGTGATCAAATCACGTCTTCTCTCAGTCAAAACCAAGCATATACATATACATACACATACCAACATCAAGCTATGATCAATACATCTAATCCTAAGCTAAGGAAGGAAGAATCAAAGGAAGAAGGAAGAGAAGAAGGAGAAGAAGGCTTACCACAGCTGTGGCCTAACCAGGAACTGCTCACCACTAGCACCTCAGCTGGCTTCCAAGCTCAGTCATGCACATTAGCTCATCAACAACCACAAAAACCACACAAAACTCTTCCAACTCTAAGGAATCCAAGATCAAGCTCAAGAAGGATGAAGGAGAAGCAAGGAGGACGTGAAAGGGCTGGATGGGGAAGGAGAAGTGAAATGAAACCCTTGCTCAGCAAGGTAAGAAGTAAAGGGAAAGGGTAAAGCACGAGTCAACCGGTCAACAAAACCGGCTGCCGCCGCAGGAAACCGCGGGGGCGGTTCACTGGGCCGCGGGAGCAGAAACCCGCAGGGGCGGCACACATGCCCGCGGGGTGGTTAGGCCAATCTCGGCCAAAGTCCAGCTCGGCTAAAGTCCAATCTCGGTCCGAAAGACTAAGGCTCTAACAGTAGTTATTGTTATAAAACTAAGGTCGGGACCCCCAGTGTGGTTCCTAGCTAGTGGCGCCCCGGATTCTCAGAATTCGGGGTGTTACATTATATACATTCTGTTTCTCCATAAGGAATTACCAAATGAAAATCTTCCATTAGTGGTAGCTTGTAATATCATACCAAACATGGAGATACATGTTCTTACATTGTGTACATAGAGTTTTTGTATAGAATGGTCAAAAAGAATAAATGCAATACCTAATTTACAAATTTCTTAGCACATCAAATTCCTATATAACCTAGTTTCACCGAAAAACATGACATAAACAAATCAAATATTATCAAACAAATTTTAGCTTCCAAGAGGAGAGAAAATGTCTATCAAGGCAATTTTTGTAATTTTATTGATTCTCTCCAATGTTCTTGTTCCTTCAAGTGCTATAGATATATTTGGAATCATCAAATGTATCGGGGTGTGTGTCCTCACATGTGCATCCAATCCATTTTGCCTCGTTCATTGTTATATTAAATGTAAAAAGACGTCTCCTCTTGTGTTTGAAGGAAAAGATGAGCACTTATTGTGTAAAACCGGATGTGCCATTTCAAATTGTATTACAAACGTCAAGAGTTCACACCACCAAGGTATAAATGCAAGTTATTTATTATTCTTTTTGGTTGAAAATTTCAAGATGTTATGTTCATTTTTTTGGAAAATAGCTCACTTATTGATTCAATACAATCTTAAAAGTTGGATTTACAAAAAAAAAAAACAAGTTTATATATTAAACTAACATATCCATTATTTATACTTTAAATAGGGTTGACGGAGGAGGACATAATGAAGACATGTATACAAGACTGTGACAACACGTGCGAGACCGGGAGAAGTGAAAAGCTACACTAAGCATGTTGGAAAAAGTGTACTTTTATCGTAACTAGAAATAACATATTATGCACAATGTCTAGAATTGTTTAGTCGAGTAAGGTTTTAATTAGTATGTGATGATTATTATATTGTTCTAGTTTTCCAGTTATATACATTCAAAAATATATAAATAAACATATATTCTATCATTTTGATATTTTTATTATTACTCGAAAAAATAGAATCTCATCTCTATAGATAAATCATACACATGCACTAGTGACAACAAAAAAAGTAAACCTACTTACAAAAAAATAAATTTAACACTTTACCATATACGTACTCTTACAATTGAATGTAAACGATCACATTGTAAATGTAAACGATCACAAAACATTATGTAATTCTACAGTGAACGATTAAGTTATCACCACTTACACTATACAAAACTATATTTGTTCATACAAAGGATAAAATAAATAATACGCACGACTTATAAAAGAAATATTATGTAGACATAGAGGTTATCAATTCCTTTAGAAGTTATAATCTTACAACTACAATGTAATTCGGAAATTCATTATAAAGTGAAAACTTAAATGATGGAAAATCCAAATGGAAAATGTGAAACGAGGGATAACTTCCAACCCACATTTGTTGTCTACAAGAAGCAACTATTGCCACCGGCGATCCACATAAAAACAGTCGTAATAATTATCCTACATCACCAACCACCAAAACAACTTGTACACCTTCGTCGACCTTTCACGATATTCTTGTTTTTAAATAGTAACGTGAAGTTTGGAAGTAAACTAACTCAAACTAAAATTTGTAACTTTTCTAAATATATTTATCAATTAGTCCGATTTCTACTTCTTTTTTGGCTAGAATCTATTGCCAACATTCCTTAAGTATGTTTTATTATTCGTTAAGTGATAAACGGTTTATAAATTCATTCCAGTGTCCGTTTTATTTAATTTTGAGTGTACTTAATTGAATACCGAGGGACTACACAAGACTAGTAAAAAACAACCCAAAGTAATTGGTCAAAAACAAGTACACCCTTTTGTTTTAGAAAAGGTCAGAGAAATTATTATAATTTCGGATCATTTTAAAAATTATAGTAACGATCTAGCAAAACCTTTTGTTTTATAAATACTATGTGTGATCAATATTCTTTATTTTTGTGTTAGGAAAATTTATCTTCCAAGAATATAATCAAACATAATTTATCTTCCAAGAAGAAACCGGATGTGCGATTTCGAATTGTATTACAAATCGAATATAATCAAACAAAATTGTGACATAAACAAATTGAATATAATCAAACAAAATTTATTAACACATCAAATTCCTATATAACATATTCTTGTTCCTTCAAGTGTTGTAAATATATTTGGACACATCAAATGTATCGGGGTGTGTCCTGTCCAATCAGCTTTGCCTCGTTGCTTGTTATATTAAATGTAAAAAGGCATCTCCTCTTTGAAGGACTAGATGAGCACTTATTGTGCAAAACCGGACGTGCGATTTCGAATTGTATTACAAACGTTAAAAGTTCACACCAACAAAGGTATAAACTCAAGTTATTTTATTATTATATTTGTTTGAAAGTTCAAGATGCTAAGTTCATTTTTGTGTGAAATAGCTCACTTATTGATTCTGTACAATCTTAAAGTTGGATTTAAAAAAATCAAGTTTGTAAATTTAAGTTGAGTAAGCAAGGAGAAGTAAAAAGCTACACTAAAAGTGTTGGAAAAAGGGCACTTTTATCCTAACTAGAAATGACATTATGCATAATGTCACGAATTATTTAGTCGAGTAAGGCTTTAATTAGTATGTGATGATTATAGTATTGTTATAGTTTATAAACATACACATGCACGGGTGACAAAAAAAGTAAACCCAATTAAAAATAAATAAATTTTGAAAATTTACCATATACGTGTTCTTACAATTGAATGTCAATGATCACAAAACCTTGTGTAATTCTACAATGAACAGTTAAGTTATCAACAACTTACATTATACAAAAAATTAAATTTGTTCATAGAAAATATTTAAAAAAATTAATACGCACTATCACTTATAAAACATTATTATATATCCAATGAAGTTATCAATTCCTACAAAAGTTATAATCGTACCCCTACAATGGAATCCGAAAATTCTTTATCGAGTGAAAGATAAACTGATGGAAAATCCAAATGGAAAATGTGAAATGAGGGATAACCTCCAACTTACAATTTGTCGTTTACAAGAAGCAACCATTGCAACCGTCAATCCACTGGACAACATTCATAACTACTTTCTCGCATCACCAACCACCATCCAAGCAGTACACCTTCGTCGACCTTTCAGAAAACTCTTTCTTTAAATAGTAACTTGAAGTTTGGAAGTGAACTATCTCAAAATAATATTTTGTAATTTTTCTAAATATATTCATCACTTTGTCCGATTTTTTCTTCTTCTTTTTAGCTAGAATCTATTGGCAATATTCCTTACATATCTCATTTGATTCGTTAAGAGAGAAATTGTTTATAAATCTATTCCGGCATCAATTTTATTTAATTTTTGGTGTATGTAATTTGAATACCAAGGACTAAACAAGACTAGTAAAAAACACAATCCAAAGTAATTGTACAATAACAGGTTCACCCATTTTTTTTTTTTGTATCTCGCCAAACAACAATTTGAACGTTATCTTAGCTTATTGTAACGCCTATTGAGTGTAACGCCCAAAAAATGGAAAAACGCCACAACGCCAAGAATCCGATAAGGATTCCCTAAGGCTACAAAACAAGACAAAATATAGACAGAAACTAACAAACATAAACTGTAGCATAAAGTGTACAAATATTTACTGATGTCCCGTACAAGGGATAAACACAACAACTAGGTCAATCCTGAGACCAACAAAACAACAAGGTATGAAATAAAAGTTCTCCAAACCCAACTGACATGAAACTTATAACAAGATATAATTCCGAGAAGAAGACACAAAGACCACCAGGTATGACCTCCCCAAAATCTAGCTAGACCACCCGACTTCCATGTTATTGAACTACTCTTGAACCTGGTTATGCAAAATATAGCGAGCCTCACCTTGGTGGGGTTAGTCTTCCACATAGATTAAGCTGGTACATAAGCAATTTAATAAATAAACTATTCAAGTATAATATCATATATAATATCACATGATGTTTAAAATCCAAATAAGAATATAAAATAAACATACTTCACAGTTGCAAATGATAAAGTTAAACCACATCTAATCAACTCCCAAATATGTCACAAACAAATAATATGATATCACTGCATTCATATCCAAAAGACATCTCAAAGAATCATCACAAGATTAAAAACATGCTTGAGCATACTTTATTTAAAATTGAGTTTAAATATCAACTGTAAAATAAATATATTTAAAACATGTTCAAGCCGATTCTTGAACATGAAGATACCCTCTTTTTCCAACCACGGACAAAATACAAAAATCACTGATCGGGCAAAATCTTCGTCTATACACAATGGTCGGGCACAACCTCGGCCTGCACAAACCATGGTACCATTGGTAACCATGACCAACCTTAACCGAGGAGTGAAAACTGAAATCCAAAAATAAATCAAATTGGCAAATTTGCCCGCTTAGTTAAATGACCAAATTACCGCTTTAATAAGCAACACAATAATAATTTCATCATCTTCAAATATCACCAATGCATAGCTCACAAATGCAAGATAAACGCAATATAATCAACATGTGACAATATCAAATCATCAATGCAAACATATAAATGACATCAAACATAAATCATGTTCATATAAACCCCACAAGTACTTGCCTCGATAATTATGTAACGGTTCTTAAGCCAAATCAACGTCAATCAATCTCGACAAAAAACGTAATTCCCAACTCGAGTTTGGGTTGCACTTCTCTTAGGATTTGTCCTTAATCCGTTATCCAACCGAGTACATACCTAGAACATATCCAACTAGGCATATTAAGTTTATATTCCAACTTATAACTTAACATGTAAGTAACCTTCAAAGTTTGGAGAATACTCGCGTAGTGTCGTCGTAACGAAAGTCGATCGACGGTTGTTGAACTTCGACTTGAGCTAAACCCTTCACGAAAACATAACCGATCCTAAATCATGCAACTAAACAAAGTTTTACTTAAAAAGACTAAACTTGGGTCATAAATTATAATATAAATAAATAAGTTAAAAGTTCGTAATTAAAATAAGGGTTTAAAATTCGTAAATATCGCAAAACTATAAACCCGGTCATTTCTGTAATTATAAAGTTGAGTTAAAAATTGAAATTTCATTTTCTGGGATACTTTTGCTACAATAGAAACCTTGGAACATTTTCATAAGTTAAAAGTTTGGGCAAAAATCTGCAAATAACACTACCGCGCATATTAGTTTAAAGCGCCAAAAAAAACTAGAAAGTACATAAATATTTTCGGGGGAGCTTTTTTGTGATTATACCCAAAGTCAGGGGACCCGACTGTAATTAGTGGAAAAAGTTTGGCCGGCTTCTCTGCGAGTTTCCTGGCGGCGGCAAAGGCTGGGGCTCCGGCAGAGGCTTCCTCCGGCGTTCTAGGTCTGGTGGATAGCTTCCCCGCGGTGGTGTCTTCCGGTAGGCGACCGTTCACCGCGACAGAGGCTTTCCCTTCTTGTTCCGGCGAGGCTTGATGCAGAGAGCTAAGGAAGGATAGATGGAGGGGTTGCTGGATTTCTCCGGTGAGCTCGTGGAGGCGAGGGGAGCTTGGTGTTGTGGGCCTGCTGGTAGCGCAGTGAGGAGAGACTGAGACGACAGAGGGAGAGGGAGCTGAGGGAGAGGGAGAGAAGCTGGGAGGGAGGGATAGTAACAGAGGAGGGGTGGTGAAGGGAGAGTGAAGGAGAGGGAAGACGGTGGTGGAGAGGTTGTAGCCCGAAATACAACGCGAGTTGATCAAATAATCGGATCAAATGGGTTTTAAACCTATATTCTTTATAATCGTGCTTTATAACCGATAGTAAATTATGGCCCATCTTTACTTTCTTCTTGTTAACGGCCTAAGTATCTAATAACACAATTACTAGTGTAATACCCGCACCTTTACGAATTTTGAATAATATTGAATTAGCTATATTACTAAGTTATTTTATATTTTATATTTTTTTAATTTAAACACATATAAATGTATTGATAGGTAATTATCTATTAGTTCCGATAAATAAAATTCGACAAAATATTAGATGATACTTATCGGTTGAAATTGCAACAAACCGTCATTATTTAATTAATCATTTTTGGTTAAAATTATTTTGTTATTAAGTTTTAAGTTATGATTCAACATTAGGATTTAAATTGTTGAGCAAAAAATAGGGATGGACTTACGTTTAATTCTTGGGCAACCTAAATATTAAAATTATTTTAAAATTTGAAGCCTAAGATTAAAATTATTTTTATAAATAGTAATCGATCAAGGAAAACATATTTTATTAATCACCAAATATTTTATATTTAACCTTTTATGTTAACTTGAATCTGGAACAAAAAGAAAATATGATAAAATCTATGAATCATTTACATAAAAAAAAATTTTAATTTAAAAATCTGATTATATATATATTTAAAATTAATTAATTAGTTAAGTAAAAATTTACGCCGAGTTTAATCTGTGAGGAATTAGCTGATTAATTTTTGATTTTTTTAAAATCTAATTTACATAATAATTTGTGATGAATTATTTAATTAATTTTCATTGGTTAAATCTGAGAACTTGGTAGTAGAGGCCTCATTAATTTTGGGTTAGAAACCCAATTAGGTGATTAATTTTTATTGGTTTAAATCACGTCATCAATATGTAATCTACTTAGTATATATATATATATATATATATATATATATATATATATATATATATATATATATATATATATGAATTAAAGCTTTTAATTTTAAGATAATAATTGTAAAAATCTGAAGATTGTTTAAGAAGGTTTTTAAATTCAAATAAATTTTAAAAAAAATTAAGATATTTTAAGACTTTAAAAACTAATGAGTGAAAAAAATCAACTGAATTATTATTTTAAAATAAAGATCTACAGAGTAATTAAAGGACTGTGAAGATAAATGAAACTGTTTTTAAAAATCACTGGATTTTTAAGTATAATATTTTAAATACTATTTTGTATTGAATTTGTGAAACATGGAATCAAAACAATTTTTCTAAAAACACCGGATTCAGTTACATAATAATTTAAATAATTAATAATTTAAATTGTGATTAATTTTTAGTTTTTGGACTATAAAATCTATTAGTTGTTAAATAATTAATTGTTAAGTAGTTAGTAACTTTTTTAAAAATCCAATTTACAAATTGATAATTTATTTAAATTATGTGATTAATTTTTTTTGGACTGACTTTAAATCTAGGAGCGGCACGTGACAGTAGAGGTCAGTAAAATTTCCGTTAGGCTAAAAAAAATCCTGAAGGCGACACGTGACAAGACGACACATGACAATAGAGGCCTATACTTAAATATATATAAGATCTATCAGATTGCTTCTTATCCAAATTCTCCCAGCTGTTTTATCTTGCAAATGTAACGGCCAAATGTGGTAGGGGACCACCTTGGACAGCTCACCTACCTCAGTGAAGCAGTGAGGCACACCTTGCCTGTCCCTATTTTGAAGCAGCAGAGGCACTTCCATGCCTTACTCACCACTCCACACTCTCTCATTTGTATCCTCTTCTGCACACGCAAGCCTCGCATCTTCACCTCTCTGTTCTGCACACGCCAAG
>NCTC01003982.1:10000-12500 GCA_002319775.1 Fagopyrum tataricum | reverse complement strand
AGCGTCGGGCATGACAAGGCCATGACAAGGCCATGACAAGGTCAGCGTCGGCCATGACAAGGCCAGCGTCGGGCATGACAAGGCCATGACAAGGTCAGCGTCGGCCACTCTCGGCCATGACAAGGCCAGCGTCGGGCAGTCTCGGCCATGACAAGGCCAGGGCATTGCCATGACAAGGCCATGACAAGGTCAGCGTCGGCCATGACAAGGCCAGCGTCGGGCATTCTCGGTGACAAGGCCAGCGTAGGGCACATCAGGCAGGCCATGACAAGGCCAGCGTGCAGGCCATGACAGGCCAGCGTCGGGCATGACAAGGCCACATGACAAGGCCAGCGGGCATTGGCCATGACCAAGGCCATGACAAGGCCAGGCATGACAAGGCCATGTTCGGCATGACAAGGCCATGACAAGGTCAGCGTCGGCCACTCTCGGCCATGACAACAGCCATGACAAGGCCAGCGTCGGGCATGACAAGGCCATGACAAGGCCAGCGTCGGGCAGTCTCGGCCATGACAAGGCCAGCGTCGGCCACATGACAAGGCAGCGTCGGCCATGACAAGGCCAGCGTCGGGCATGACAAGGCCACAGGCCATGACAAGGCCAGCGTCGGGCATGACAAGGCCATGACAAGGCCAGCGTCGGGCAGGCCATGACAAGGCCAGCGTCGGGCATTCTCGGCCATGACAAGGCCATTCGGCCATGACAAGGCCAGCGTCGGGCAGGCCATTCATGACAAGGCCAGCGTCGGGCACATGACAGGCCAGCGTCGGGCATGACAAGGCCATGACAAGGCATGACAAGGTCAGCGTCGGTCGGCCATGACAAGGCCAGCGTCGGGGGCCATGACAAGGCCACATCACACATGACAAGGCCACATGACAAGGCCATGACAAGGTCAGCGTCGGCCACTCTCGGCCATGACAAGGCCAGCGTCGGGCATGACAAGGCCATGACAAGGTCAGCGTCGGCCGCTCTCGGCCATGACAAGGCCAGCGTCTCTCGGCCATGACAAGGCCAGCGTCGGGCATGACAAGGCCATGACAAGGCCACAGGCCATGACAAGGCCAGCGTCGGGCATTCTCGGCCATGACAAGGCCATGACAAGGCCAGCGTCGGCCATTCGGGCAGTCTCGGCCATGACAAGGCCATCGGCCATGACAAGGCCAGCGTCGGGCACATGACAAGGGCGTCATCCATGACAAGGTCAGCGTCGGGGCCATTCATCATGGCCAGCGTCGGGCATCACATGACAAGGCCAACATGACAAGGCAGCGTCGGGCATGACAAGGCCATGACAAGGTCAGCGTTCTCGGCCATGACAAGGCCAGCGTCGGGCATGACAAGGCCATGACAAGGTCAGCGTTCTCGGCCATGACAACAAGGCCATGACAAGGCCAGCGTCGGGCATCATGACAAGGGTCATGGGCCACAGGCCATGACAAGGCCAGCGTCGGGCATTCTCGGCCATGACAAGGCCAGCGTCGGGCATGACAAGGCCATGACAAGGTCACCGTCGGCCATGACAGGGTCACCGTCGGCATTCTCGGCCATGACAACAGGCATGACAAGGCCAGCGTCGGGCACATGACAAGGCCAGCGTCGGCATGGGCCATGACAAGGCCAGCGTCGGGCATGACAAGGCCAGCGTCGGCATGACAAGGCCAGCGTCATCGGCCATGACAAGGCCAGCGTCGGCATGACGGCCATGGTCAGCGTCGGCCACTCTCGGCCATGACAAGGCCAGCGTCGGCATGACAAGGCCATGACAAGGTCAGCGTCGGCCGCTCTCGGCCATGACAAGGCCAGCGTCGGGTCTCGGCCATGACAAGGCCAGGCATGACAAGGCCATGCCATGACAAGGCCATGACGGCCATGACAAGGCCAGCGTCGGCAGGCCATGACAAGGCCAGCGTCGGGCACATGACAAGGCCAGCGTCGGGCATGACAAGGCCATGACAAGGTCACCGTCGGCCATGACAGGGTCACACATGGGCCAGGCCATGACAAGGCCAGCGTCGGGCACATCACATCATGACCAACATGACAAGGCCAAATCAGCAATGACAAGGCCAGCGTCGGGCATGACAAGGCCATGACAAAGGCCATGACAAGGCAGCGTCGGGCAGTCTCGGCCATGACAAGGCCAGCGTCGGGCACATGGCCATGGCCATGACAAGGTCAGCGTCGGCCACTCTCGGCCATGACAAGGCCACAGGCCATGACAAGGCCAGGCCATGACAAGGCCAGCGTCGGGCATGACAAGGCCATGACAAGGTCAAGGCCATGACAAGGCGTCGGGCAGGCCATGACAAGGCCAGCGTCGGGCACATGACAAGGCCAGCGTCGGCATGACAAGGCCATGACAAGGTTAGGCCATGACAAGGCCAGCGTCGGGCACGGCCATGACAAGGCCAGCGTCGGGCAGGCCATGACAAGGCCAAGGCCATGACCATTCACCATCAGGCATGACAAGGCCATGACAAGGTCAGCGTCGGCCATG
>NCTC01003982.1:0-2500 GCA_002319775.1 Fagopyrum tataricum | reverse complement strand
GCCGTCGGTCGAGATTTTCTAGTTTCCAACCATCCGTAAGAAGACCCGGACATCCGGACCCGGCCGATAATCAGTCCCGGACGATTCGCTCTTTGCTATGCCGCATATGCCCGGGAACTGTGGAAGGTGCGAGACCGACGCTAGACATCCGGGCGCGGCAAGGCATGGCAGGACGGGGACGTTTTTCGATCGGGGCCGTCGGTCGAGATTTTCTAGTTTCCAACCATCCGTTCGGGCCAACCTTTCCCTTCCCTCCCCTTCCCTTCCCTTCCGACAGGCGGGCATGCGAAGACCCGGACGTTCCGGCACCGGGCGATAGTCCGTCACCGGCTCCCTCTAGTTGTCTCCAAAGCTTCGAGGGACGACGGGGACGTTTTCTCGTTCGGGGCCATCGTTCCGGACTTTCGCATGCCAACCGTGGCCAGCCGGCGTGCCTCCGCCCGGCGCCGGCGCCGGAGCGCCGCCACCGCCGAAGACATCCGCACCGACTGACCGGGTAGACGCTTGATGGCATAGTAGGCATCGGGCATTGTCGAGGACAATGCCCGGTGCCAACTATGCCATCAAGCGCCAGGGGGCATCGAGAGACCCCTTCCCCCTATAGTGCAGTTTGGACAAACGTGCCACAGCTTATAGGAGATACTAATCCTTGGAGGCAGATCATACGATTTTCAATATTTTTTTCCCGTCACGTGAGAGCTCGGATTGGCATGGGGTTTTTTCCTATGGGTCACATAACTTGTTAGGAACAATGCTATGCAAAGAAAATCCACTTTGGAGAAAAAATGTCCGAGCATATCTTCCAATGCCATCATACGAGTCCCGAATTCGGACCGACGAGTTTTGGACAAGGCAAAGGGTCATCATGAGAGCTCCGATTGGCATGGGGTTTTTTCCTATGGGTCACATAACATGTGAGGGTCAATGATATGCAATAAAAATCCACTTTGGAGAAAAAATGTCCGAGCATATCTTCCAATGCCAACATACGAGCCCCGGAGGCTCTATGACGAGGCCAACCCGATCTTCGGGGCACCCATTGGCATGGGGTTTTCTTCTAGGGGTCACATAACATGTGAGGAACATTGCTATGCAAAACAAATCCAGCTTGGAAGAAAAAGTTCCGGGATTATCTTCCAATGCCATCAATTGAGGCGTCCTGACAAGGCCGTGACAAGGCCGTGACAAGGCCGTGACAAGGCCAGCGCGGTAAGACAAGGCCGCGGCAAGCTCCTGACAAGGCCATGACATGGGAAGCGCGTCGGGCATGGCTAGGCCATGACAAGGCCAGCGTCGGCCATGACAAGGCCATGACAAGGTCAGCGCCGGCCATGACAAGGCCAGCGTCGGGCATGACAAGGCCATGACAAGGTCAGCGTCGGGCATTCTCGGCCATGACAAGGCCAGCGTCGGGCATGACAAGGCCATGACAAGGTTAGCGTCGGCCATGACAAGGCCAGCGTCGGGCATCATGACAAGGCCATGCCATGACAAGGCCATGACAAGGTCAGCCATGACAAGGCCAGCGTCGGGCATGACAAGGCATGACAAGGCCATGACAAGGCCATGACAAGGCAGCGTCGGCCATGACAAGGCCAGCGTCGGGCATTCTCGGCCATGACAAGGCCAGGCAGTCTCGGCCATGACAAGGCCAGCGTCGGGCACATGACAAGGCCAGCGGGCAGGCATCAGCGTCGGGCATGACAAGGCCAGCATGACAAGGCCAGCGGGCATGACAAGGCCATGACAAGGTCAGCGTCGGCCACTCTCGGCCATGACAAGGCCAGCGTCATGCAGGCCATGACAAGGCCAGGGCATGACAAGCCATGACCAGCGTGTCATGACGGCCAGCTCGGCCATGACAAGGCCAGCGTCGGCCACATGAGGCCAGCGTCGGCAGGCCATGACAAGGCCAGCGTCGGCACCATGACAAGGCCAGCGTCGGTCGGCCATCGGCACATGACAAGGCCAGCGTCGGCATGACGGCAGGCCATGAGGCCAAGGCCAGCGTCGGGCAGGCCATGACAAGGCAGCAGGCCATGACAACGGCCATGACAAGGGCCAGGCCATGACAAGGCCAGCGGGGCATCTCGGCCATGACAAGGCCAGCGTCGGGGGCCATGACACAGCGTCGGCATGCGCCATGACAAGGCCATGACAAGGCCAGCGTCGGTCGGCCATGACAAGGCCAGCGTCGGGCATGACAAGGCCATGACAAGGCCAGCGTCGGCCATGACAAGGCCAGCGTCGGCACATGACAAGGCCAGCGTCGGGCATGACAAAGGCCATGACAAGGTCAGCGTCGGGCCATCTCGGCATGACAAGGCCAGCGTCGGGCCATGACAAGGCCATGACAAGGTCAGGCCATGACAAGGCCAGCGTCGGGTCTCGGCCATGACAAGGCCAGCGTCGGGCATGGGCCATGACAAGGCCAGCGTCGGGCAGTCTCGGCCATGACAAGGCCAGCGTCCATCATGACAAGGCCATGACAAGGCCAGCG
>NCTC01003981.1:0-15641 GCA_002319775.1 Fagopyrum tataricum | reverse complement strand
GTGTGCACGTTTGTTGAGCTTGTGATGCCAGTTGAAATAAGGAGTGTGATCTTGTCTTGCCTAGACCAGCTGTAAAGGTGAGTTCCTTACTTCTTCATCCTTCCTTCCTTTCTTTCTTTCTTGTTCTTCAGTCTTTCTAGCTTAGGATTAGATGTATGCTAAGAGTGTTGATGTTGGAATGTGTTTTGATGTGTATGTGTATGAATTTGGAAGAGTATAGACGTGATTTGATCATGTGAAGAACCGAAGAGAAGCCGCGAAGTTGCCTTCTACACTGTCGCCGCCCCCGCGGCTACCGTGCCACAGCGCCTGCGTCATGCCAGCGGCCTGCCTGCGCTTGCCTACGTTCTGTGTCACCGCCCCTGCGGCTTCTACCTTCCGCGCCTGCGGGTAACCTCTTCCGCCCCTGCGGTCTTAATTCACGCAGGTGCGTGTTGTCCCGGAACTACTTATAGTCAAGTAGTTTCCTTTCCTTTCTAGTATGAGGGAACTGGTATCATGCTAGGATTCGGATGATGATGAGTATGGTATAGTTATGCCGGTTACGGCTTTGAGGTTTACGAGTTGGAATTGATCCCTTATGGATCCCTTGGGTCTAGGTGTGACCCTTTGTGTGTGATAGGATTGTGATATATATCTGTGTGCCTTGTATAGGTTGTGTTGTCCTCCAATTGGAGTGGACGTTTCTGGGTTTTGCTCGTAGCGAGATACTTCTGAGATTGAGGTAAGTCCATAGGACTTACTTAGCTGTCATCCTTATATTGGATGTGTGCATGAGTGGTGTTTGTTATATGCTTTATAGCATGCTTCATGTTGGTCACCGACCTATGTTATATTGACCGCCCATTGTAGTGGCTGTGACAACTTACCCTTTCATCCCGTAGAGGAGTCTGGGAGTTCTCTGTACGCTAGCTAGACTTGGTATACGGGAAAGGTACTGATACCACTCCTTATGGTATACAGGAAGGTGCGCTGATACCACTCCAGCTAGCTATTGCACGCAGAGGCGAGAATTATATTCCTCGTGTCACTTATTTTCATATACTGATTTATATACTCGTGTGTGTTTAACGTTATAAAGATAATAAACCGGGTAAATGTGTGATATGATGTTGATGTGTTATTGTTTATATGATGTGTGGTTGTGCTCTTGCCTATCTTATATTTGTGTATGGTTAGCTTACGGTTTTATACCATGTTGTAGATCCTTTGCAGGTTAGGAGAACTGCAGAGTGATCCGGAGGGGTGATCTGTTGAGGGTTCCGTACACAGGGCGTACTCGTGTATTTTGGGTTATTTATATTGTACGGATTTATGGTTGACTTTTGTACTCAGCAGTACTGTGTATTACTTTTGATCAGTATATATATATATACATCAGTTTTATGTTTTGTTTTAATCTATCAGTGCCTTGTTGTAAGATTCAGTGAAGTTGTTGTTAGGCTAGGGCCAAGATCCATTGTGAGATCCTAGCCCAGTAGCACTCCGAGTCCTACGGATTTGGGGTGTTACAAAGTTGGTATCAGAGCCTAGGTTGACAACAATGACACTAGTAATCTGCAATAAAGTTTGAGTAGATAAATAAACAGAACCCGAAAGGGGTCTGACTTTTCAAAAGGTTTTGGTTTTGAAATGAGTACAAATGTTTTGGGATATCGTGTACGTGAACCATCGCCCCTCTGAAGATCTCGATAGTATAGATATATATAGATATTCTGTTGTGATTGATCTGTGATATATCTATACATATGGCATATATATAACCTTCTAAGATAGGTTTACATCTTCTGCAGATGGTTCAGACTAGAGCCTTACCTGCAGCAAGACGAGGTAGAGGTAGACCCCCTCTAGGTAGAGGACGGGGTAGGACTCCAGCTAACGGTTCACATGCGGGAGAGATGCATGAGGAGGTTGCTGAGAGCGCCGTTCCTGAGACTGGGAACGGAGCAGCTAAGAGACAGGGCCACATAGAGCCCAGTCTGGTGAGTCTGATCGCGTCTCTATGGGTAGATTAGAGTTTCAGGATTATATCAGACGAGTAGAGGAGGCTGCCAGAGCCGGTAGGCGTGCCCCAGATTTACAGGCACAGGATGGACCATCTGAGAGGTCCCACACTGTTACTCAGGTACCAGTTGTACAGGTACCTGCTGCTGAGATTGCTAGAGCACCGGAGGAGCATAGAGGGCCTAGACCAGATACCTGGTTGAAGGCATTTCATCAGATGGGTGTACCCCCTTTCACTGGGAAAGTGGGGCTAGAGGTGGAGCTGTGGATAGGACATGTAGACTTAGCTCTGGAGTCTATTAGATGTCCAGCTGACAGGCAGATTGAGCTGGTGCAGACCTTGTTCAGAGATATGGCACAACACTGGTGGAGGTCTGTACGAGTCCAGGTTACTAGCTATGAGCAGATGAGGACTCTGATCCGAGAGCGTTTCTGCCCTGCCTCTCTGAGGAGGGAGAAACTGCGAGATTTTGTGGAGGCTGGGTTCGAGGATGTACCAGTCTCTGAGGCTATCAGGAGGTTTCAGGAGGAGCTGGCCTTACTGGGACCAGCTGCACCTGTTGTAGATCAGCACGTTTATCTCTTTTCCCGACGACTGAGGGATACTACTTGGACCTATATGGCAGGGTTTCACTGTGAGACTCTCACAGATTATCAGGAAAGAGCTTCCGATTATGAGAGGGAGCGAGCTGGACAGAGGAGAGCTTCTTAGACCGGAGGGTCTGAGAAGAGGCAGCGTACAGGGCAGACCAGTGGTGCTGGTGGTTCTGCTAGTGGTTGGCGTGGTCAGAGACGCCAAAGTCAGCCTTCATCTGCGCCTGTTGCAGAGAAGGGACGTCAGTGCTTTAACTGTGGAGATCCAGGGCATATGAGGCCAGAGTGCACGAGGCCATTGGTGACTTGCTACACCTGTGGTAGGCAAGGTCACCGAGCTGTTTACTGCCGTCAGGGCGGAGCGTCATCTCAGCAGGGTTCTTCTCCTGCTAGTGCAGCGGGAGGTGGGCAGAGGCCACCTCAACAGCAGCAGACTCAAGGACAGCAGAGAGTCCCAGATCGCCCTACGACTCAGGGATCTGCTCTTGGGCCGAGTAGAGGCAGAGGTCGTGGTGGAGGCACCACTGATACCAGAGGCCCACAGGGTCGTGTCTTTGAGTGGAGGAGTGCAGAGGAGCCAACTGCACCTACTGCTACAGGTACCATTCTGATTCATGGTTTACCTGTTAGAGTTTTATTTGATACTGGTGCTACGCACTCTTTTATTTCTGATGCCTGTGTAGAGCGTCTTGGTTTAGATACAGTTGAGGGGATGCCCTTTATTATAGGTTACCCGATGGTGGTAGGGTCAGAGGTACCCGTGAGATTCACGGTTGTCCCATTTCTGTAGGGACCCGTGTGTTACTAGTTGACTTCTTTGTTATGCCATTAGAGCATGAACAAGTCATTCTAGGTATAAACTAGATGGATAGACACTCTGCAGTCTTAGATGTAGGTAGGAGGATTGTTACCCTCTCTACCGAGTTAGGCCAGATAGAGGTTTTCCGAGGTTGGGACCTTGGAAAGACAGGTACAGTTATCAGCGCCATACGAGCAGCTAGATTGATTGCACAGGGTTGCAAGGCCTTCTGGTGTTATGCCATGAAGGAGGGGGAGAGTCTAGCGTTAGAGGATGTCTCAGTTGTTTGTGAGTATACAGATGTTTTTGCTGAGCCGTCCAGTTTGCTGCCTCAGAGGAGTGTGGATTTTAGTATCGAGTTGGAGCCTGGTACTAGACCCATCTCGAAGGCCCCATACCGGATGGCGCCTGTCGAGATGTTGGAGCTGAAGAAGCAACTCGAGGAGTTGGCTGAGAAGGGCTTCATTCGCCCTAGCGTGTCCCCTTGGGGAGCACCTGTCCTCTTCGTACGGAAGAAGGACGGATCACTGAGGTTGTGCATAGACTACAAAGAGCTGAACAAGGTGACCATCAAGAACAAGTATCCACTGACGCGCATTGATGATTTGTTAGATCAGTTACAGGGAGCTACTGTGTTCTCCAGGATTGACCTGCGTTCCGGGTATCACCAGCAGAGGGTGAGGGAGCAAGATGTGCAGAGGACAGCATTCCGGACCAGATATGACCACTACGAGTTTGTAGTGATGCCATTTGGGCTTACGAATGCCCCAACCGTCTTTATGGAGTTGATGAATAGTATCTTCATCGACTTCTTGGATCAGTTTGTAGTGGTCTTCATTGATGACATTCTGGTATACTCTCGCAGTGGAGAGGAGCATGCAGGACATCTGAGGACTGTATTGCAGGTTTTGCGGGATAGAAAATTTTATGCTAAGTTCTCTAAGTGTGAGTTCTGGATGCCAGAGGTAGCATTCCTGGGTCATGTGGTTTCAGCTGAGGGGATCAAGGTGGATCCAGCGAAGATTGAGGTTGTAGCAGCTTGGACGACACCGACGAACGTCAAGGAAGTACGTAGTTTCCTTGGCCTAGCCGGTTATTACAGACGCTTTGTGGAGGGTTTTTTCTGTGATTGCCCGTCCACTGACGAGTTTGCTGAGGAAGACTACCAGATTTGTGTGGTCTGATCAGTGCAGGCAGAGTTTTGAGGAGTTGAAGAGGCGTTTGACTTCTGCTCCTATTTTGGCACAACCAGAGGGTACTGAGGATTTTGTGGTTTACAGTGATGCATCCAAGCTAGGCTTGGGATGTGTTTTGATGCAGCGAGGCAGAGTTATTGCTTATGCGTCTCGACAGCTGAAGACGTATGAGGAGAACTACCCGACTCATGATCTGGAGTTGGCAGCGGTAGTTCATGCACTGAAGATCTGGAGACATTACCTGTATGGTGCTACATGTCAGATCTTCACAGACCATAAGAGTCTGAAGTATATTTTCACGCAGCGGGAATTGAATAACCGCCAGCGTAGGTGGCTCGAGCTGATCAAGGATTTTGATCTAGAGATTCTGTACCATCCGGGAAGGCGAACGTTGTCGCCGACGCCCTGAGCAGGAAGACGCCTCGAGAGCAGGCGATTGCGAGGCTGACAGTTCAGCATCAGTTGCAGAGAGATCTGATCTGGTTAGAGTTGGACATTCAGTTTCCTGATGAGGATGCCCAGCTACGTACTTTAGAGGTTCTTCCTGATCTGTTGGATGAGATCCGACAGAAACAGGAGACCTGCCCGACTTTACAGAGGATCAGAGATAGGATGTCTCGAGATGAGGCACCAGTTCTGCTTGGAGCAGATGGAGTTTTGAGGCGCCGCGGGTCGCGTCTGTGTACCTGCTGATACAGAGTTGAGGCAGAGGATTTTACAGGAGGCTCACTGTACACCTTACTCTGTACATCCAGGTACGAGTAAGATGTATCAGGATTTGAGACGTATATGGTGGGGAGGGCTGAAGCCCGATGTAGCCAGATTTGTAGCTCAGTGTGCGACCTGCCAGCAGGTCAAGATCGAGCATTTCAGACCTGGAGGTGAGCTCTCCATCCTTTCCTGTTCCACAGAGGAAGTGGGAGGACGTCACCATGGATTTTGTGACCGGACTGAGGCTGAGCCGGAGTTTTGATGCCATCTGGGTTATAGTAGACAGATTGACGAAGACGGCACGTTTCATTCCTATCAGGGAGACGTGGCCGGTGAGCAGATTAGCTGAGGAGTACACTAGGCAGATAGTGAGACTCCATGGTGTACCGAGGACGATCGTCTCAGACAGAGATGGGCGATTTACCTCGAGATTCTGGCAGCAGATTCAGACTGCCCTGGGGACGAGTTTGCACTTCACGACTGCGTTTCATCCTCAGACAGATGGTCAGTCAGAGAGGACCATTCAGACCTGGAGGATATGCTGCGAGCTTGTGTGTTGGATTGGGGAAGTGTGGACAGATCATCTCCCACTTGTTGAGTTCTCCTACAACAACAGCTGGCATGCATCTATTGGGATGGCCCCATATGAGGCACTGTATGGACAGAGATGTCGTACCCCGTTATGCTGGGATGAGCAGAGCAGTGTCAGTGGTTTAGCACCTGATCAGATTCAGGATGATATGGCTCGGGTAGCATTGATCAGAGAGCGTATGCTGACTGCACAGAGCCGTCAGAAGTCTTATGCTGACAGGAGGCGTAGACCTCTAGAGTTCAGGGTTGGAGCCCATGTGTGGCTGAGAGTGTCCCCGACACGAGGTGTTAGGCGTTTTGGCATTAAGGGGAAGTTGAGTCCCCGATATGTCGGACCGTTCGAGATTCTGGATCGGGTTGGGAGCGCAGCTTACAGGTTAGCCTTGCCTCCGAGATTAGAGGGTGTTCACCCTGTATTTCATGTGTCTCAGCTGAGGGAGTACATACCAGATCCGAGACACATTGTGAGTTATGAGGATTTGGTGGTTGAGCCGGACCACACGTTTGTAGAGCATCCTATTGCAGTCCTAGAGCGAGGTATGAGACGCCTGCGTTCGAAGGACATCCTATGTTGAGGATACAGTGGTCGAGACGAGGACCGAGTAGGCTACATGGGAGACTGAGGATAGTATCCAGAGGAACTACATAGAGTTTTATGCAGAGATGGGTGCACCAGTAGGATCACCAAGTAGATCTTAGTACTAGCTTGGTGAGTCTTATGTGATTATATGCTTATATGCTATGATGTGTTTATTTTCATGCTAGCCTTGATGTGATTATGATCTTATTAGATCTTGTTATGCTAGTATGATTCTTGTTTATAGCTGGAGATGGTTCTTTCCTCCATGCTATTGTGATACTTGTTTATAGCTGGAGATGGTTCTTTCCTCCATGCTATTTTGATGGACATAGTAGTGCTGGAGATGTACTTCCTCCATTCCTTTCTGTTATGTTATGATACGGCTAGAGATGTGCTTCTTCTATGCCTTGTGATATGTTTATGGTTTGGCTAGAGAGGATTTTCCTCTAGGCCCTGGATAATATAGTTTACTGCTAGAGTTGATGATTTCCTCCATGCTTATGTTTGAGGTTATAGAGAGTGTACCTCGGCTTGTGAGTCCGAGTGTTTCGAGGTCTTGCAAGTTTCGGGACGAAACTTGTTTTTAGGGGGGTGAGATGTGAGAGCCCTTTCTTTCGGACCGAGATCGGACCATAGCCGAGATTGGCTTTGGCCGAGATTGGCCTTACCGCACCCGCGGGCACGTATGCCGCCCCTGCGGGTTCCCGCCCCTGCAACCCTGTGATCAGTCCCTACGGTTTACGGCGGCTGTAGCCGGTTTTGTTGACTCCTTGACCCGTGCTTTACCTTCCTCTTCGTTTCTTCTCTTACCTTGCTGAGCAGGGGTTTCATTCCATTTCTCATTCCATTCCAGCCCTCATTACGTCCTTCTTGCTTCTTCATCCTTTCCCTTGATCTTGCTTGAGTTTCTCTTGAAGTTGTGCTTGAGTTTGGTGCTGTTGGTTGTGGTGTGTATGTTGCTGAGCTTCAGAAGCCAGCTGAGAGTTTGTAATGTACTTCCTTGGGTGATCACAGCAGTGGAGGTGAGCTCCTTGCTTCTCCTTCCTTCCTTTCTTTCTTGTCTTTCTTCCCTTGAGCTTAGGTTTAGATGTATGTTGATCATAGGATGATGTTTGAATGTGTAGTTATGTGTATGTGTATGAATCTAGAAGAGTATAAACGTGGTTTGATCAAGTGAAGAACCGAAGAGAAGCCGCGAAGTTGCCTTCTGCACTGTCGCCGCCCCCGCGGCCAAGAACCACCGCCCCCGCGGCTACCGTGCCACAGCGCCTGCGTCGTGCCAGCGGCGTGCCTGCGCTTGCCTGCGTTCTGTGTCACCGCCTCTGCGGCTTCCACCTTCCGCGCCTGCGGGTGACCCTTTCCGCCCCTGCGGTCTTATTTCACGCAGGTGCGTCTTGTCCCGGGACTACCTATAGTTAAGTAGTTCCTTTCCTTTCTAGTACGAGGGAACTAGTATCATGCTAGGTACCGGTTTATGACGAGTATGAGATAGTTATGCCGGTTACGGCTTTGAGGTTTACGAGTTGGAATTGATCCCCTATGGATCCCTTGGGTCTAGGTGTGACCCTTTGTGTGTGATAGGATTGTGATATATATATATGTGTGCCTTGTATAGACTGTGTTGTCCTCCAGTTGGAGTGGACATTTCTGGGTTTTGCTCGTAGTGAGATACTTCTGGAGATTGAGGTAAATCCATAGGACTTACTTAGCTGCCATCCTTATATTGGAGGTGTGCATGAGTGGTGTTTGTTATATGCTTTATAGCATGCTTCATGTTGGTCACCGACCTATGTTATATTGACCGCCCATTGTAGTGGTTGTGACAACTTACCCTTTCATCCCGTAGAGGAGTCTGGGAAGTTCTCTGTACGCTAGCTTGATTTGGTATACGGGAAAGGTACTGATACCACTCCTTATGGTATACGGGAAGGTGCGCTGATACCACTCCAGCTAGCTATTGCACGCAGAGGCGAGGATTAAATTTCTCGTGTCACTTATTTTCATATACTGATTTATATACTTCTGTGTGTTTAACGTTATAAAGATAATAAACCGGGTAAATGTGTGATAACATGTTGATGTGTTATTGTTTATATGATGTGTGGTTGTGCTCTTGCCTATCTTATATTTGTGTATGGTTAGCTAACGGTTTTATACCGTGTTGTAGATCCTTTGCAGGTTAGGAGAACTGCAGAGTGATCCGGAGGGGTGATCTACTGAGGGTTCCGTACACAGGGCGTACTCGTGGGTTTTGGGTTATTTATATTGTACGGATTTATGGTTGACTTTTGTACTCAGCAGTACTGTGTATTACTTTTGATCAGTATATATATATATACATCAGTTTTATGTTTTGTTTTAATCTATCAGTGCCTTGTTGTAAGATTCAGTGAAGTTGTTGTCAGGCTAGGGCCAAGATCCATTGTGATATCCTAGCCCAGTAGCACTCCGAGTCCTACGGATTTGGGGTGTTACATGCGAGTTGCTTGCTCCGCCCCTGCGTCCCTTGTTTTACGCAGGTGCGTCTTGTCCCGGATCTACCTAGAGTTAGGTAGATCTTTTCCTTTCCTAGTATGAGCGGTAGTAGCATGCTAGGTAACGGATGTTGATGAGTATGATATAGATATGCCGGTTATGAATTTGAGGTTATGAGTTGGATATGATCCTTATGGATCCCTTGGGTCTAGGTGTGACCCTTTGTGTGATAGGAGTTTGATATATATGTATGCCTTGTATAGGCCGTGTTATCCTACAATTTGGAGTGGACTGAGTTGAGGGTTGATCCAGTTGAGACGACTACGAGGTTGAGGTAAGTCCTTTGGACTTACTTAGTTGTCATTCCTTTATAGGATGTTGTGCATGAGTGGTGTTTGTTATATGTTTATAGCATGTGTTATGTTGGTCACCGATCTATGATGTATTGATTGCCCATTGTAGGGTTGTGACAACTTTTCCATTCATCCCGCTGGGAGTTGGGGGTTCTCTGTGGTCAGGCCAGACCTAGTAAACGGTTCGGGCACTCTCCATTCCCTTAGGGTACACGGGGAGGTGTTCCAGGCACCACTCCAGCTGGTTATTGTACCCAGAGGCGAGGGTTATATTCCTCGTGTCACATATGTTTATATGGATATTTATATACGAGTTGATTGCTGGACTTTATAAAGATAATGAACCGGGTAAATGTGTGAAAGCATGATGATGTGTTAAGATTTCTGATGTGTGTTTGTCCTCTAGCATAACCCTATATATGTGTATGGTTAGCTAACGGTTTTATACCGTGTTGTAGATACTTTGCAAGATAGGAGAGCTACAGAGTGACACAAAGTGGGTGATCCGCTGAGGGCTCGTACACTGGGGCGTTATCGGGGATATGGGTTCTTTTGTTGTACAGTATGGTTTTGTTTGTACTCAGCGGTACATTGTATTACCTTTTTGATATATTTATATATCAGTTTCATGTTTTGTTTTAGTCTATCGGTGCCTTGTTGTAAGATCAGTGAAATTGTTGTCAAGCTAGGGTCAGGATCCATTGTGAGATCCTAGCCCAGTAGCACTCCGAGTCCTACGGATTTGGGGTGTTACATAGAGATTGGGCTCTTTATGTTTGGTGTGTCTTTATCACTTTTGGTACCTTTTATTAAAGATTTGATGTTTTAATATTTATGTCTTGTTGCAAGGTCCGTAGCGATTTTTGTCAAACTAAGGCCGAAACCCACTATGAGGTTCTAGCCAATGACGCTCCGGATTCTCAGAATTCGGGGTGTTACATACCCCTCATATTAACTGTTGTTAGAATTAAAAATTAATAACAATTTAGTAGAATCCTAGTTAGTATTGAAAGAACCAAAAAAGACCTACAGACCCATTCTTCTCAAAATTCATCGTCGAAGTCATAAAATCACACATGTTAGTCCTACAACATGTCCACAACGGATGAACAATATCTTTCGGGAACCAAAGTTATATTTATATATTGTTAGATCATAATTTGTTAAAAATAATATGTACAAAATATTATATTTTAGTCCATATTTAATTTTTAATTGAAGATTAAAAAAGCATATCAGTCTTTTATATGGAATTATTTTCTTTAATTTCCTCTTATTTTTCGTCCTTGGGGTCGATATATGTTGAATAAAAATAGAACTACTTGGATTTGTGATGTTTTTCACTATTTAAAACAAGTAGAAATAAAAATAAAATAAAAACAGATTATTTGAATAATATACTACCAAATTATAAATATAATTTAATAAATATTAATGATATCTACTAGAAATCATGTTATATCACTATTACAAGATATTATTCTCATTAGATTTGTTTGTTGTATCGTATCATAACTAATAACTATAATAAATCCTAGGATTTATTATTTTTAATACAATAGGAATATCTAGTTAGAAAAAATTTATATATGTTCCTATAAATAGAGTTTCTATCATAGTTGTAGGGATAAAAGAAATTCATACATGAGAGAGAAAATTTGTCTCACAAACCAAAGCATGAGCCAAACAACTCGACACCGATGAATATTACTTCTATTCTCGTTCTTGGTTTGTAATAGGATTTGTTCAAGGTTCATTCAAAATTCTTTTGTATCAATGCCCTTGATATTTGGTTATCGAGTTAAGATTCAAAAAAGATGTCCTTTTTGTTTAATACAAGTGAACATTAAACGAACCTGGAGTAAATTCTATTGCAAGGAAGAATAAGAACGAAATATTATTTTTCAGTGTTAAAACCAACACGGTAAACATTAAACTTGAAAATATAAGATTAACTACTTCTCTAATACTCACCATAAAAGAAATATTTACATTTACAAATATTTTTCTATTGTTAAAAAAAGTGTTCTTTAGTTTATAACTTTATATTACAATTTCATACTTTACCTCTATATTTGGTAGTTATGTTCTTCTTAACTAATGTATTTTTAATTTTTAGAATATTTTCTAAATATTTGTGTGAAATTATTAAAATATATATTCTGTTATTTTAAACATTGTGATTTATAGGATAAACTCGTACAAGTTAAAAATGTAAAAACATGACTTATAAAGAGAATAAAAAAATACATCAAACAAATATATATATATATATATATATATATATATATATATATATATATATATATATATATATATATATATATATATATATATATATATAGTTAGGATCATGTAGGAACCTCTCTTACAATAAGCAATAGGGACTTATAATAGCCGTTAGATTAATATAGATGAACGTCCAAGATTTAACATTGTTTATGGTAATAATTAATGAGAATATTATATTGTCTCTAATAGAATTATGATAAAAAAACATTTTAACGACCAAATTTTCTCTATAAAATATAATAATGACCCAATATAAAAATAATTTATTTAGAATTGTTCGTTAAATTTGGTCTTTAAAATTTGTAATATGGAAAGAATGCTGGTTAAATTTGGTCGTTAAATATTTTATAAGAAATTTGATCGTTAAATTATTTTCATACTGGGTCGTTATTATATTTTATAGAGAAAATTTGGTCGTTAAAATATTTTTTATATGATTAATATAGTCATCGTTAAAATTTTGTGGGTCGTTAAATCTTGGACGTTAAATATTTTGTGGGTCGTTAAAATTTTATAGAGAAAATTTGGTTGTTAAAATGAATTTTTTTATCATAATTTAACTACCAAAATAAATTTTAACGAGCAATCCTAACAAATTTAACAATCAAATTTCTTATAAAATTTATTAACAATCAAATTTCTCTATAAAATATATTAACGACCAAATATATTAACGATCAAATTTCTTATAAAAGATATTAACGATCAATTGCTTCAACGTTTAATTTTGGATAGCCCAAAAATAGTAAATCTGTTTTCCTAATTTATATCTTATTTAAAGAATGAATAATGAAAAGTGAACAAGTCATTAAATCACACGAGTGAGTCCTACAACATGTCTACAACGAATGAAAAATATCTTCCGGGAACCAAAGTTATATTTATATAAGTTTAGATCATAATTTATTAAAAATAGTATGTAAAAATATTATATTTTAGTCCATATTTAATTTTTGATTGAAGATTTAGAAAAACCAGTCTTTTATATGGAATTATTTTCTTTCGTTTCCTTTTATTTGTGGTCCTTGGGGTCAATATATGTTGAATAAAAATAGAACTACTCGGATTTGTGATATTTTTCACTATTTATAACAAGTAGAAATTAAAAAAAGATTATATGAGTAATATGCTACCAAATTATAAATATAATTTAACAAATTTTAATGATATCTACTAGAAATCATGTTATGTCACCATTACAAGATATTATTCTAATTAGATTTGTTTGTTCTATCGTATCATAACTATAATAAAATCCTAGGGTTATTATGTTTAATACAATGTGAATATCTAGTTAGAAAAAAAAAATATTGGTTCCCTATAAATAGAGTTTCTATCATAGTTGTATGGATAAAAGAAATTCATACATAGGAGAGAAAATTTGTCTTACAAACCAAAGCATGAGACCAACAACTCGACACCGATGAATATTACTTCTATTCTCGTTCTTGGTTTGTAATAGGATTTGTTCCAGGTTCATTCGAAATTCTTTTGTGTCAATTACCTCGATATTTGAGTATCGATTTAAGATTCAAAAAAGATGTCCTTTTTTGTTTAATACAAGTGAACATTCAACGAACCTGGAGTAAATTCTATTGCAAGAAATAACAAGAATGAAATATTATTTTTCAGTGTTAAAACCAACACGGTAACCCTTAAACTTGAAAATATAAGATTTCATACTTCTCTAATACTCACCAAAAGAAGAAACATTTACATTTACAAACTTTTTTGGAAAATTCCGGATGGTACCCCTTAGGTTTGAGGTATTCCGGTTTATTGAAAAATTCCGGATGATTTAAGAAGAAGCTCAAACATATTTATGCATTCAACTCCCTATACATTAGGATTCTTTTTAATATTGTTAGTTTAGAGTTGTTGTGATTTATCTGTGCCATCTATCGTTAGAAGAAAGATCTTCTTGGGATTAAATATTACATATTTTTTTATTTAGGTATTTTCTTATTTGTTTTTCCTTTTATTTGAAGTTCTGGGACTGTTTGAAAGTTTAAAAATTTTGGGCAAAATCCGAAAAGTTGTAAAACTCAAGGGTATTATTAGGAATGAAAAAACTCTTGGATAAAATCCAGAATACCCGAAACTACAGGGGTACCATCCGGAATTTTTCAATATTTTTCTATTGTTAAAAAAGTGTTCATTATTTTAATATTTTATATTACAATTTCATACTTTACCTGTATTTTTGGTAGTTATGTTTTTTCTTAACTAATGTATTTTTAATTTTTAGAATATTTGCTAAACATTTGTGTGACATTATTAAAATATCTATTATGTTATTTTAAACATTGTGATTTATAGGATGAACTCGTACAAGTAAAAGATGTAAAAACATGGATGATAAAGAGAATAAAAAAATACAACAAACAAATATATATAAAAAATTATCCTATACAAATTTTAAACAAACTGAACAAAAATTTTGTATTAACGAAGTAACAGTTACAAACATTATTATAAAGATGCATGTAACGTACATTAGCTCAAATTATTCGAACTAAAAAACAAAAACGTCAACAAAAAGTAAAATAAACTGAACTAGAAAAATTCATCGTCAAAGTCATAAAATCACACGAGTCAGTGCTACAACATGTCCACAATTGATGAACAATATCTTCCGTGAACCAAAGTTATGTAACACCACGAATTCTGGGAATCTAGAGCGTTACAGACTAGGACCTCACAGTGGGTCCCGACCTTAGTTTGACAACAATAACTATGAACCTTGCAACAAGGCACAAATATTAAAAAGTTAAATCATTTTATCAAAGGTAACATAAGTCTTTTAAAGACACAACTCGACACACGTCAACCAATATCTGGAATGGAATAAGTCTAAAGACAACAAATAAACTACATAAATAAATAAACCCCATTCCTAGTACGGAAACCTAGCTGACCACGTTACTCCCGATTTCTCGGTAGAGATCTAACCTGCAAAGTCTAACAACATGGTAAAAATCGTTAGCTACAATTCTAATAGTAAGGTCAGTAAAGTGCACACACATATAAGGAAGTATTCTATTTTCCAACCTTTCAAGGTAGCACAAGAGTCCCATCGACTCTTGCCCCGTCCCCTTTCACCAGTAGGACGGATTTTAATGCATCCCCCCGTATATGCTACAAGACTGGTCGCGGGGAAATCTTCTGGCACCCTCGGCCCAGACAAAAAGCTACGGCACGTTATAATACACTTGTGCCTCTCTTTAGAAATTTAAAAGCAGTGATGTAGTTCGTTCATTTTATTTTAAAATCATAACACACACTATCCTAGTGCACACTCGGTATTAAAAGGTAGCTAAGTGAGTCCTATGAACTTACCTTATCAATATTGGTCTCAACGTCTCGCGATCTTGTCAGTCAGAGATCCGATTACCCTAATCATCATTTATCAACCCTTAGAACTATTTCAACCCTTAATACTACTCGACTTATCATTCTAAAATAGTCAGGGTATGATATCTAGCATTGATACCCTGAAATTCTTTAACAATTTATGTTCGTGGACCTAGAGGTCCATTTCCGGTTCTCGTAGCATCATCATAACGTTTCGCCAAAGTATCACTATCTTGGAAGGCATCATTATCCTAAAGGTATCACTTCTCTCAATTGTCCCATATTCTCATTTCGGTTCTAATTACTACACTTTCTCAAATCCGCAAAATCCAACGATTCGGGTTTCTACTTAATTTCGCGTTCTTCTACATGTCCATATTACCTATCAACTAAATAAGGCTAAATATAATGCATTGATTAATTAATTTTATTAGTTTATTAGTAAACTTTAACAGGAAATAATTAACGGAAAAGTGATCAAATTCGGGTCTAACCGGAATTGGGTTAGTAGCGATTCTATCGGGTTCAGGTGGTGTCGGATGGTGTCAAGCAGTGTCGGACAGAAGTTCACGGTTCGAATCTTGAGGCAAGAACAAAATACATGATTTAATTCACTTATTCCCCAGTGGTATCAAGTTCGAGACCAATGGGCGCTAGATTCCCAACATTAAATCGAAGGAGAGGGTTCAAGG
>NCTC01003980.1:0-15663 GCA_002319775.1 Fagopyrum tataricum | reverse complement strand
CAAGATACTCTAGGGCCATCCTAGGCATGCTACTACATGAATCAACAACAAAACTAAGGAATGAACGAGGAGCGAAGGAGAGGAGGGACCTACTGTTGCCGAAACCACAGCCGCGGAGAAAAGCTGGCGCCCCTTGCGGACACAGGAGCCGCCCCCGCGGAGCTAGGAGCTGCACCCACGGAGGATTGTGTCGCCTGCAGGAGCCGCCCCCGCAGTCTTGCCGAGCCGCGCCCGCGGCCATCCGCTGCCGGTCCCGCGCGAGTCCGCTCCCGCGGCTGTGCTGAGCCACCCCCGCGGGTTCTGCGCAGAACATCGTTTTCTTCGTCTTCAACTTTGGATCCTTTGCTCCAAAGTCCTTCTTCTCTTGCTGGATCTTCTCCAAACACCCACCACGGGTTTTAGGCACCTCTCCTTGACAAAAACGAGCTAAGAACCTAGACATGCACAAGGGTTGAGCAAAAACCTCTCCAAGCTTCATCCATGGCCATGGATGAAGGAGGAAGGAAGAAGAAGGGAAAGAGCTGCAAGGAAGAGAGTGAAGGAAGAGGGAGAGCTTACCACAGTTTGAGATCAGCTTCTGTAGTCCACAACAGATCTTCAGCACCAAGGGAGAAGAGAAGTGGGCAAAAAGAGGAAGAGGAGATGAGTGTGGGAGAGTGAAATGAAAACTAACGTGAGAAAGGAGACAAGGAGGAGAGAGGGAAGACAAAGTCTGAAAAGTGGGTGTGGGGATCAAGGGGTCAACTGACCACTTGTCCCTCACCCGGACCGAGGGGTCGGAAATGACCCCTTGGCATTTTTATCTCGGAACGAAGGGTCGGAACGCGGAAAAAAAGGAAAAACGACGAGTCGGCTCGGGATTTTTCTTATGAATAAATCCCACCTCTCGACAACTCGGGATTACGGAATAACTATAAAGTGCTCTAAGTCCGGAATAAAATTAATAAAATCCCGGACGTTACATGAATAAAACAACCTGTCATAACTAAAATTTGGGAAATAAACAAACCCGTTACCCTTACTCTTTAGCAGTTCAACAGCTTCTCAATTATAGCATCATCAAGACATTAAGGAAAAACATGAGATGCAAAAATACCCCTTGCTAACATAAAACCAAACACTAGATTGTCTAAACATGGGGCATTTTGAAAATCTGATGTTTTCTTAATGTTAAAATGAAGGTAAAATGATTCCTTCCTCCAGGTGTTGAAATGGAAACAAAGTAAGGATAACAGGCTATTAAAATTAGGATGCACAACTTTGTAAAATGTCCAAATATGTGACTATACCGGTTCGAAAAACAAAAAACTATTTGGTCTTTGCAACTGATTTACTTTCAAATCTTAGGATCATTAAGTTGTGTAACACCCCAAATCCGCGGGACTCGGGGTGCTACTGGGCGAGACCACACAATGGGTCCCGACCCTTAGCTTGACAACAATTTCACCGGACCTTTCAACATGACACAAATAAAGGCGAAAACTCCAAACGTTTTTAATGTAAGCGGAAACCGAAAAGTAAGAAACTACAACTTGGAAACTCAGCCGAGTCCTCAAAACACACAACTCCAATACGAAACTTAAACCGTACAACATAAACCACAAAACGAAAAGGTAACCCAAAAACATCCCCGTCCTATAATGTACGGAGACCCCGGCTGTCCACTCCTCCGCCTCACTCGGCGGCATCCCTAACCTGCAAGTCATCTACACAAACGGTTGAAACCGTTAGCTAATATTCTACGCATTAGAAAAGCGGTGAAGGCACAAACACATATATAATGCGCATCATAAAACACGCAAGTCCCGTTTATTATCTTTTTCATTTCTTAGTCATATCCCGTTCTAATTCAACTTCGGTTGTGACACGAGACCCCACTGGTCTCGCCTCGGTCCCTACTTACCGGCAAAGAATGGTACGGATGCATCCGCCCATCTAACTTGTCGGGCTAGTCGCCGAGAATCCCCTAGACCTCACTATGGGCTAGGTAGTATTGTCACCGCCCGTTATCATACACTTGGGCCAAAATATATATAAGGTCGGTGGTCCTATTTACCGATTGAATAGTTATAACAAAAACATAAACACGCACCACCAAACACACATCAATGCTAATACGTAAAAATACGAGCTAAGTAAGTCCGGAGACTTACCTCGTCCCAATGCTAACTCACAAACGCTCCTGCTTCCCTCGGGAAGAACACAAAACCTGCTCATAGCAAGATATCGATCAAAACTCGCTCAACTCGAGAAGTATAAGATTTCTACACAAATGATCTACGTAAGATCATTTGATTTCCATTCTAGAACCGCTTCCTAGAATCTATCATGCTCACAGTCCAACACTTCATAAAAGTCCACGGGGTCTAGCACGCCCATAACGTTCTCCTAAAGTCCGAAAATCTATCTTTTAAGGAAATTACGGTTTTGACCCCGAATTTCCTTAAAATCCTAAAATGGTCAAACGGGTCTCTAAACTTCCGGAAAACATCTTACTACATTTACTATCTATTAAACGACTCTAGACGGTTACTAAAGATTTCCGAACATCCGATTTAAGATGAAAATCCTTAAGAAAGTATTAAACGTCACCTAGATTTCTCCATACTTTGGCCTCGGTTTAACCACGTCAAATATTTCTCAAACATTCCGAAATAATTCTTACGCATATTAGGCCACGACTACAACATACTGGAAGCATCAGTACTTCCTAAATCCACAACAACTAAACCGCACAAAATCATCAAGGTCTCAATCCTAACATGCGAGTTCTAGGAAACCGAGTTTCTTCTAACTTTCCAAGGTCATAACTATTGATCCAACCGTTGGATCGTCCTAGAATTTTAACATGTTATAAACTGCTATGCCATCTACAATATATCCGAAAATCAGCCGTTGAATGTGATTAAAACGTACCGAAACGAGGTCCGAAGTCGTGGATTCGCACACGAGGAAACTCGAGATCCGGGCTCGATTTCCAACAGCCACACGGCTGCTTCAGCTCGCGGCGGCGGAAGCAGGGAGGCACGGTGCAGCTCCGGCCTGGACAGCAGGGTCTCGGCCGAGATGCCTACGGCTCGGCCGAGATTCAGGCGGCTCGGTCTTGCGGGGCTCGTGCAGGCAAGGCCCGGCGACGGCGAAGCTCCATTGGCGGCAGCAGCTGCTTGGCTTCCGTTTGTCCAGACGAGAGGAATGAGAGGAGGGCGATCCCGGGATGGTGTGGGCAAGGGTGAGATAAGAGAGGCTGCAGGTGGTGAGTGACGATGGGTCGGCTAGGTGCAGCTTCCTCCTGGTCCCGGCGACAGGCTTGAGAGGTGGCTCTCCGACGAGCTCGAGGGGGCCGGACGTAGAGGAAGAGAGGTGAAGAACAGAAACGGATGGTGAGTGCAGGGGAGGCGACGGAGGAGGGAGGGAAGTGTTCCTGCGGGGAGGGGGTGTGAGGTAGAGGAGCCGATGTTAAGTGTGGAGGAGGGACGAGGGGGCGCTAGGCTGCAGCTAGCCTGGGGCGGCAGGCCTGCAGGGCGCTTTGCGTGTAGCAGGAGGGAGGAAGAAGACCGAGGGGTCTGTTTGGCCAGCTGGGCGGGTGGGGCCCTCATGCTCATGTGGAAGAAAAGAAAGGGAAAGAAAGGAAGAAAGAAAATATGGGTCGGGATCGGATCCCGTAAAATAATTCCGTAACGAACGTTACGGGTCGGAAATAAATTCCGAACATTTCCGTGGAATAATTTACGGAAAGAGAATAAAAAGATAAATAAATTTCTAAAATTCTCGATCATTGTTATATTTTTATTTCTAAAATTTTAGGACTTTACAACTAACACTCCTAGAAAGAAGTTTCGTCCCGAAACTTGCTAAACCCCATCACTCTCCATATACCCGTCTCGTAACCACGCGAAACTCTATCGGTTCCATACCAAGTCTAAGCATAGCAATCATATCACGACCTCGCAAGATACTCATAAATCAAACACAATCGTACAACATATAAAGCAAACAAGAAAGATCTCGGGACTAACCCGACGGTCCTACCGATGTCACTAAATCCGCGTCAAATTGTCCTATCGAAGTCCCTAAACCTTCCTAAACTCAGGATAGTTCCTACGGATACTATCCTCCGTCTCCCATGTAACCTCGTGCAAAAACCGTTTTCTCTACTCTTGATCCGACGGTACACAATTATGTCCCTGACGTCTCAATAGTCCATATGCTCCTGTGATAAACTACGGTGCCTCCCCTCGGGACATCCTGTCCCGGATCCTCATCAAAATGGGACAGCTCCCCTGCTTCTGCAAGATCTCACCGGACAGGGCAGGTAGAACCTCTAACTCGGACAACCAACCGTCCGTATCCGGGAACCGGATATCCAACTCCAAACCTATCAAGTCCCACTGCAACTGTGGCTGAATCGTAAACCGAGCTATAGCCTCCTCTCGAGGGGTCCTCCCACTCAGAGCACCGGCGACTACGTTCGCCTTTCCCGGATGGTACAAAAACTCTAAGTCAAAATCCGTAATCGGCTCCAACCATCCCCTCTGGAGGTTATTCGACTCCCGCTGAGCGAATATAGACCTCAAAACGGAGGTAGTATCCCGCTAAGCCTAAGATCGTCCTAGGAGGCGGTCATGAAGAAACCAACTCTACCTTCGCCGGGTCAACTACAACATCGTCGGCGGAACTATGTGACCCGGGAATGCCACCTAGGACATCCTGAACTCGCACTCAGAGAGCTTAGGGTAAAGCTCTCTATCCTGGAGGACGCGGAGTACGGTCCTCAGCTCCATGAAGACGGCGGTGAATTTGTGAGCCGAATGGCGTCACGACAAACTCATAATGGTCGTATCTCGTCCTACATGCCGTCTTCAGCACGTCCTCCTCTCTCGATTGATACCGTTGAAACGCCGGGTCAACACCCCTTTACCCTCGGCGGACATGCCAGCCGGTAAAACACTTCCCCAACTTGCGTTGTTGGGTTTGGTCCTTGTCAACCAACTTTGATGCTACGTTTCCTCAATTCTTGTTGCAAGTCCTAAGTAATGAAGGAAGTACCCTGCTTCACACTACTTCTCGGAGTTGTCATACTGAGGCACTAGTCACACAAGTTCTCTCTTCTACGAGGGTAGACCATAGTGTCCTATTCGGGCATTAGTAAGCCCATATGGAATCACTACAACTCGTAGTGACCATGGTTTGTCTAGTTTGCCATGTTTGCACTATCTCAGTCTCGACCTCTCGATTGGTGACAATCAAGCTTTAACTTGATTTTAGGAGAGATCACCGACCCTTGTCACCGGTCGAATAGATCATCTATACGTCATAAGGGGGTACTTGTCCTTGGTGGTGACTCCGTTCAACTCTCGGTAATCAATGCATAGCCTTTAAGGTCCGTCCATCTTCTTGACGAAGAGGACCGACGCACTCCGAGGCAACTCTTGGGCGTATGAAACCCTTCTCGGTTAACTCCTCGAGCTGCTTATTCAAAGATATATCATCAATTAGTTCCTCCTAGATAGTCTCTAACAAAGGCGGTAATTCCAATCATCCGACCTTGGTCCTTTGCCATACCATACCTCTTTGTCAACACTCATCAAATCTCGTTGCAACTCAGGTTGCACACATTAACATCTTCTCTTGCGTCGTTTCCTACTAAGTGCGTGTAACAACATTGGTCTTCTTAGGATGGTATAAAATATCTAAATCAAGTCCTTTAACAACTCTAACCACCTCTTCAGTCCCTTATTTTACTCCTTGTGAGTAAAAGCTACACTGTAAGTTCCAAGTAACGAGTGGGGTAATTTACTTGTACGGCTTCATCCGGCGAGATGCATTAGCTATCACTTTGTCATTTTACATTAATACACAATCAAGCCTTGTCCTGTGCATCACTGTAAACTGTAAGCTCACCGGTACCTTGCGGGTAAAGTAAAAATCGACTCACTTGTAAACCTTCTCTTAAGCTCTTTAAAACTCTTTTGGCACTTCTCACTCCACTGAAACTTCTTCCACATTCTTAGGCGGATGCCATTCTAAGACTACTACCATCTTATGTGGGTCAAGGATCACATCTTCTGCTAAAATCACATGACCAAGGAATGCTACTCTTGGTAGCCAAAGTCCACACCTAGACAACTTCTCTTTCCTCAAAGCTTCAAGGTCAACTTGAAGATTATATGTATGCCCCTCTCAACTTTTGAGAGTACATTATCATGTCATCTCTAACTACCACACAAAATGGTCTATGTCTTCCCGGAATACTCGATTCCTGACTCCCTTAAAGACAGATGGCGCACTAGTGAGCTGGAAAGGCATCACTACAACTCATAATGTCCTAACTTGTCCGGAATATCGTCTTTGTAATATCTTCATCCCAAATCCTCAACTGGTGGTAACCGGACTTGAAGTCCATCTTAGAAAAGACTACCGACCCTTGTAATTGGTCAAGTAGGTCATATATCTTGGGTAACGATACTTGTTCTTCACCGTTATCCTCTTCAACACTCCTTAATCTATGCACAAACGAAGAGAACTACCTTCCTTTTTCACAAACAACACTAGCGTTTTTCCATGGCAATACACTTGGTCTAATAAACCCTTTATAAGCAAGTTCCTGCAATTTCCTCCTTCTATTCATGCATCTCTACTAGCAACATCTTGTACGGCATCTAGAAAATAGCAAAGTCCACATCCTAACGTGGTGGAATTCTTGGCAAGTTGTGAGGAAAGACCTTGGGAAAATTCCCAACAACGGGAATCACCGACTCCCTTGATCTCAGCTTCTGCCTCAACCCATCCATAGGTGAAGGCCTCTTGAATTCAACATCTCTAGAACATGAACCTTCATTTCGTTCTTTTGTCTTTTGGCCTTTGGTTAAACAACTTTTCACCTTTTAACCTTCCTCTCCACTTGAGTGCATAGTGATAATATTTTTCCATGCTCTCACATCTATGTCTAGCCATCCATGTCCTAATTGAAGGACTCAACCATTCCTCGAAGTACTCGATCTTATCTTCTTGCTTTTCACTTCATCTATAGCATATGGAAGGAGCTCATTATACTCCACCATAGCTTGTGCTACTATCATTCATTCTTCTTGTGGATGTAGGAATTTATGCTTCATTTCCTTTGCAACGTCAATCCGATAAACGAAGTCCTTACCATTAGCACTTCTTATACTTCATGCCTGTCTCGTGCAATTTTATTACTTCGAAGAAGAATCTCGGTCTGCTCAAAGTTCTAACTCTTGTAAGTGCGTCTTCTACTCTTCTTTTTCGACATCCCTTTTTAATGGAATCCGCAAAACATCACGGTGTTCGTTAGCACGAAAAGATCAACTCGTTACTTGAGCGTACTCCTCCACGTATGAACGTTATCCCACGCCAACGACATTGTTTCAAATGTGATGATATCGTGTTATCCTCTTTCTATTAGGTTCGTACATCCATATGCTACTATATATAGAATCCGTATATAAGGCTACATATGTCCTATGTCCCCTTACTACTAATATAACACACCCGGAATTCCATCATAACAAAACAAGGTCCAAAACTATAATAATCCTCTTATACAACTATACATATAATTCAAGTCCATCATGCAACTACAATCCACATATACATCCAAGGCATAAAAGCCCACACATCCTAAGGTCATATTCGTAGCTAGATACATGCAATTCCACAACGTCCTAGGGTCATACATATATATATATATATATATATATATATATATATATATATATATATATATATATATATATATATATATATATATATATATATATATATATATATATATATATATATATATATATATATATATATATATATATATATATATATATATATATATATATAACTATATAATGATAGATACCTACTTCTAATCCAGTGCTATACATCGCCGAGGTATGCGGAAGGAGCGGTGGTCCCGTACATTATAACCCAAACCCGACTCATGGATATGATTTTGAAAACGAAAAGTCAGAACCCGTGGGGGTTCTGTTTATACCTCATTCGGCCTTTAAAAAGATTGCGAGTGCCATTGTTGTCAACCTAGGGCTCTGATACCACTTTTGTAA
Source organism: Fagopyrum tataricum (assembly GCA_002319775.1). Classification (NCBI taxonomy): domain Eukaryota; kingdom Viridiplantae; phylum Streptophyta; class Magnoliopsida; order Caryophyllales; family Polygonaceae; genus Fagopyrum; species Fagopyrum tataricum. Next base: position 7,585 of record NCTC01003980.1, on the reverse strand, counting down.
CACCCCAAATCCGCGGGACTCGGGGTGCTACTGGGCGAGACCTCACAATGGGTCCCGACCCTTAGCTTGACAACAATTTCACCGGACCTTTCAACATGGCACAAATAAAGGCGAAAACCCCAAACGTTTTTAATGTAAGCGGAAACCAAAAAGTAAGAAACTACAACTTGGAAACTCAGCCGAGTCCTCAAAACACACAACTCCAATACCAAACTTAAACCGTACAACATAAACCACAAAACGAAAAGGTAACCCAAAAACATCTCCGTCCTATAATATACGGAGACCCCGGCTGTCCACTCCTCCGCCTCACTCGGCGGCATCCCTAACCTGCAAGTCATCTACACAAACGGTTGAAACCGTTAGCTAATATTCTAGGCATTAGAAAAGCGGTGAAGGCACAAACACATATATAATGCACATCATAAAACACGCAAGTCCCGTTTATTATCTTTTTCATTTCTTAGTCATATCCCGTTCTAATTCAACTTCGGTTGTGACACGAGACCCCACTGGTCTCGCCTCGGTCCCTACTTACCGGCAAAGAATGGTACGGATGCATCCGCCCATCTAACCCGCCGGGCTAGTCGCCGAGAATCCCCTAGACCTCACTATGGGCTAGGCAGTATTGTCACCGCCCGTTATCATACACTTGGGCCAAAATATATATAAGGTCGGTGGTCCTATTTACCGATTGAATAGTTATAACAAAAACATAAACACGCACCACCAAACACACATCAATGCTAATACGTAAAAATACGAGCTAAGTAAGTCCGGAGACTTACCTCGTCCCAATGCTAACTCACAAACGCTCCTGCTTCCCTCGGAAAGAACACAAAACCTGCTCATAGCAAGATATCGATCAAAACTCGTTCAACTCGAGAAGTATAAGACTTCTACACAAATGATCTACGTAAGATCATTTGATTCCCATTCTAGAACCGCTTCCTAGAATCTATCATGCTCACAGTCCAACACTTCATAAAAGTCCACGGGGTCTAGCACGCCCATAACGTTCTCCTAAAGTCCGAAAATCTATCTTTTAAGGAAATTACGGTTTTGACCCCGAATTTCCTTAAAATCCTAAAATGGTCAAACGGGTCTCTAAACTTCCGGAAAACATCTTACTACATTTACTATCTATTAAACGACTCTAGACGGTTACTAAAGATTTCCGAACTTCCGATTCAAGATGAAAATCCTTAAGAAAGTATTAAACGTCACCTAGATTTCTCCATACTTTGGCCTCGGTTTAACCACGTCAAATATTTCTCAAACATTCCGAAATAATTCTTACGCATACTAGGCCACGACTACAACATACGGGAAGCATCAGTACTTCCTAAATCCACAACAACTAAACCGCACAAAATCATCAAGGTCTCAATCCTAACATGCGAGTTCTAGGAAACCGAGTTTCTTCTAACTTTCCAAGGTCATAACTATTGATCCAACCGTTGGATCGTCCTAGAATTTTAACATGTTATAAACTGCTCTGCCATCTACAATATATCCGAAAATCTGCCGTTGAATGTGATTAAAACGTACCGAAACGAGGTCCGAAGTCGGGGATTTGCACACGAGGAAACTCGAGATCCGGGCTCGATTTCCAACAGCCACACGGCTGCTTCAGCTCGCGGCGGCGGCGGCAGGGAGGCACGGTGCAGCTCCGGCCTGGACAGCAGGGTCTCGGCCGAGATGCCTACGGCTCGGCCGAGATTCAAGCGGAGAAACCCTCAACAAAACGAACCTGGTAGACTTCCTCAGCAAGAAAGTGAGCAGTCGTGCAATCACGGAGAAACCCTCAACAAAACGGCGGTAGTATCCCGCTAAGCCCAAGAAATTGCGCACCTCCTTGACCGTCCTAAGAGGCGGCCATGAGGAAACAGACTCTATCTCCGCCGGGTCGACCATGACACCCTCGGCGGAAACTATATGTCCCAAAAATGCCACCTCGGACATCCAAAACTCGCACTTAGAAATACCGGATGTATACCCTCTAACCGAGGTGGCAATGCTAACCAGTATGCCACCTCACCGATTCTCTCCAAGATCTCGAATGGACCGACATATCGGGGGCTTAACTTCCCCTTAATGTCGAATCACCTAACGCCCCACGTCGGTGATACCCTGAACCACACCTGAGCTCCTACCCTAAACGCGAGAGGTCTACACCTCCTATCCGCATACGACCTCTGATGGCTCTGCGCGGCCAACATCCTCTCTCGGATCAAAGCAACTCTAGCCACGTCGTCCTATACCTGATCTGGAGCTACAACGCTAGAACTCCCTGGTTCGTCCCAACATAAGGGAGTACGGCATCTCCGTCCATACAATGCCTCATAAGGTGCCATCCCGATTGACACGTGCCAGCACCTCGAGGTAAAACGCCCGTCCCTGTCTGGGATGATGGTCCTCGGTATTCCATGTAATCTCACAATCTAACAATTGTTGATATGTCCTCCCACTTTCACTGTGGCACGGGCAGTGGGTGAAGCTCTCCTCCGGATCTCTAGTGGTCGATCTTGACCTGCTGGTAGGTCATGCATCAGGCCACATATCTAGCTACATCGGGCTTGAGCCCGCCCCACCAATAAGATCTCCTAATGTCCTGGTACATCTTACTCGCGCCTAGGTGCACTGAGGAAGGTGTGGAAAGTGCCTTATGCAAAATCCGCTCTCTCAACTCTTGATCCGACGGTACACAAATACGTCCCTGACGTCTCAATAGCCCGTCTACTCCCATGATAAACTGCGGTGCCTCTCCTCGGGACATCTTGTCTCGGATCCTCATCAAAATGGGACATCTCTCCTGCTTCTGCAGGATCTCTCCGGACAGGTCAGGTAATACCTCCAACTCGGACAACAACAGTCCGTACCCGGGAACCGGATATCCAACTCCAAACCTATCAAATCCCTCTGCAACTGAGGTTGAACCGTAAGCCGAGCTATAGCCTCCTCTCGAGGTGTCTTCCTACTCAAAGCATCGGCGACTACGTTCGCCTTCCCCGGATGGTACAAAATTTCTAAGACAGTCCATAATCAGCTCCAACCATCTCCTCTGGCGGTTATTCGACTCCCGCTGAGTGAACATATACTTCAGACTCTTATGGTCTGTGAAGATCTGACACGTAGCCCCGTAAAATTAATGTCGCCAGATCTTCAGGGCATGAATCACTTCCGCTAACTCAAGATCATGGGTTGGGTAATTGTCCTCGTACGGCTTCAGCTGCCGAAAAGCGTACGCAATAACCCTACCCCTCTGCATCAAAACGCACCCCAATCCTAGCTTGGAGGCGTCACTATACACTACAAAATCCTCTATTCCCTCAGGCTGGGCTAAAACGGGAGCAGAGGTTAACCTCCTGTTCAGCTCCTCGAAGTTGCCCTGACAAGGCTCGGACCAGACGAACCTGGTAGACTTCCTCAGCAAGGAAGTGAGCGGTCGTGCCATCACGGAGAAACCGTCAACAAAACGACGGTAGTATCCCACTAAGCCCAAGAAAACTGCGCACCTCCTTGACCGTCCTAGAAGGTGGCCATGAGGAAACAGACTCTATCTTCGCCGGGTCAACCATGACACCTTCGGCGGAAGCTATATGACCCTGGAATGCCACCTCGGACATCCTGATCTCCCACTTAGAGAGCTTAGCGTAAAGCTCTCTATCTTGGAGGACTCGAAGCACCGTCCTCAAGTGTCCCTGATGCTCCTCCCTACTCCGGGAGTAGACTAAGATGTCGTCTATAAACACTACCACAACTGGTCTAAGGAGTCGATGAAGATGCCGTTCATCAACTCCATGAAGACGGCGGTGCATTCGTGAGCCCGAATGGCATCACGACAAACTCATAATGGCCGTATCTCGTCCTGAATGCCGTCTTCGGCACATCCTCCTCTCTCGATTGATACACTTGAAACGCCGGGTGAACACCCTTTACTCTTGGCGGCCATGCCAGCTGGTAAAACACTTTCCCAACTTGCGCTAAGATCTCAAAAAGGTCCGATGTATCGGAAACTCAACTTCCTTCTCGGGTCTTCCTCACTACAACATTTCCATTATGTTTTTTCTTTGCTTGTCTCTAACAAAGAAGATCGAACTTCCAATTTACACCGTTGGCTTTGGTTTTTTCAAACCAACCATTAATGTTAAGTTTCCTCAATTCTTGTTGCAAGTTTCAAGTAATGAAGGAAATACTTTGCTTCACACTGCTTCTACTAACGAGACATGTATGCTATAACTTTTACACCGTCTCTCAATACTCAATCAAGACCATGTCTTGAAGAATCACTTGTACACTTCAAACCCATCATACCTCGAGGTAATTTCAAAACAGTTGCACCAATGAATCTCCTCTTACTCTCAACAACTCCATTTGTCCATTTTCGTCCCACTCAATACTTCATCGTCATCCGGAGTAGTTAGCCATAGATGGTGTTACTTGAAGAATCTCTCCACAAATCCGGTAATGATCAGCACATCCAAGAAAACTTGTAACTTCTCTCACGTCCTTCGGGGGTTGTCACCTCGAGAAAACTGGTCATACAACTTCTCTCTTCTTCGAGAGTAGATAAAAAATGTCTTACTCGGGGCATTAGTAAGCCCATATGGAATCACTATAACTCGTAGTGACCATGGTTTGTCCGGAATGCCGTGTTTGCAATATCCCAGTCTCGACTTCTCAATTGGTGACAATCAAACCTTAACTCGATTTTAGAAGAGACCACCGACCCTTGCAACCGGTCGAGTAGATCATCTATACGTGGTAAGGGGGTACGTGTTCTTCATTGTAATCTTGTTCGATTCATTGTAGTCGATGTACAAATGGAGATAACCGTCTCTCTTTTCGCAAACTGGTGTTCTCCATAACAACTTCAAATCAAGAGTTTAAGATATAATCTAAGCTCTTGTTACCGTTCCTTTATGATTCCACAGTCTGGTTACTCTCCCCCATACTCATCCATAGGCCACCCGCACATGCGCGTTCTCGGTTGTCACCAATTAGCTGATAACTGACCTTCTCCCATGTCAATGACTTACCATTCTTCTATGCTTCCATGTTACCATTCTCATGAAGGCTACCCTCTCGGGGTACTCTACCTTAAACTCCGTTAGCTCGTTCTTCATTCCACGCTTTCCTTTTCCTTTTGCGAGATAAACATACCCTTCTCGGCGTTGTTGTGTCACATGACTCACCTTCATAGGATTAACCGCGCTTCATGATATCTTGTAAGTGCGTCTTCTCAAAATCTCTAACGTTAGTTAGCATCCACGTGTTGCTCTCATCTTCTTAGGATCATCATTTATACATACTTCCTCCTTTTTGGCGTTTCATCGCCTTATCGTCATAACGGAAACCGGTCAACTCCGCGTGAATCCCCACCTTGCCATTCTTCTCATAACTCTCGTAAGGTTGACTATTCACTTAATGGTACCTCGTAAGCTTAACTTACGGTATCTTACATCTTTCACACTTGGTTCAATCACGTTTCTCATCTTGACTCCAAAGCTTAGGAGCGTCTAAGGAAAGCTTCACTTCTCGTGATGGAACACCACCTTTAACCTTGTTAGAATGCACCCATCTCCTCCTCGATTCGCATCTTTAGTTGTTCACGCGTCTTCTTGAAGAATTTAAGTTTGTTATCTCCATTGTCTCGTCGTACGTAGTCCTCAAACATGGTAGCTTCAATGGACGCTCTCCTGGTCTTGGCAGATGGAGAACTCTGCGCCGGTCCTCCCAACGGTCCTATCCCCAGCCTCGGGAACGATGCTCTCGGCGACGTCCTCTACGGGAACCTCAACTACTGGTGGATCCACAACTGGCGGGTCTGCAATGGGGATACGTCCCCGACCTCTCGCGCCTGGAGGTCTTCCTACTCATCCCCGTATCGGAACGGTAGGAGAAAGAGGGGGTCTACCCCTGGCGGGTCCAACGTAAGTGGTAGCTCTCGTACGTGTCATCTAATAGCGTATGGCGTTTACTTATATCTAAATACATAGGTAATACTTACGATCTCGGTATGATAAAACTTTTAAAGGCATATAGGTAGGCATGATCACAATACACATCCAAGGCATACAAGCCCAAAACATCCTAAGGTCGCCTACATAGCTAGGTACATACAATATCCACAAACATCCTAAGGTCATACATATATATATATATATATATATATATATATATATATATATATAACTATGTATTAATATAAGTACATACTTCTAATCCAGAGATCTATGTCACCGAGGTTTGCGGAAGGAGTGGTGGTCCCGTACATTCTAACCCAAACCCGACTCATGCACATGATTTTGAAAACGAAAACTCAGAACCCGTGTGGATTCTGTTTATTCCTCATTCGGCCTTTAAAAAGATTGCAAGTGCCATTGTTGTCAACCTAGGGCTCTGATACCACTTTTGTAACACCCCAAATCAGCGGACACGGGATGCTACGGGCGAGACTTCACCACGGGTCCCTACCCTTAGCTTGACAACAATTTCACCGGACCTTTCCAACAAGGCACAAATAAAGGCGAAAACTCAAAACGTTTTTAATGTATGAGAAAACCAGAATGTAAAGACTACAAAGTGGAAACTCAGCTGAGTCCACAAAACAGCATAACTCCAAGAAGAACCACAACCGTACAACATAAACCCACAACGAAACACAACCCAAAACGTCCCCGTCCTATAATGTACGGAGACCCCGGCTGTCCACTCCTCCACCTCACTCGGTGGCATCCTAACCTGCAAGTCATCTACACAAACGGTTTAAAACCGTTAGCTCATATTCGAAGCATTAGAAAAGAGGTGAAGGCACAAGCACATACATATCACACAACATAAAGCACACAAGTCCGGTTTATTATCTTTTTATTATTAAGTCATATCCCGTTCTAATTCAACTTCAGTTTGTGACACGAGAACCACCGTGGTCTCGCCTCGGTCCTCTTTTATCGGAAAAGAATGGTACGGATGCATCCGACCATCTAACCCGCCGGGCTAGTCGCCGTGATCGAGACAGAATGTAACCGCCCGTTATCATACACTTGGGCCAAAATATATAAGGTCGGTGGTCCTATTTACCGGTTTAGTTGTTATAACCAAAAACACACACCACCAAACACACATCAATGCTAATACGTAAAATACGAGCTAAGTAAGTCCGGAGACTTACCTTCTCCCAATGCTAACTCAAGAAGTCTAAGACTTCTACACAAATGATCTACGCAAGATCATTTGACTCTCATTCTAGGACCGCATCCTAGAATCTATCATACTCACATCTCACTCAACGCATGAGGAGATCTATCAACAGCCTACTAACTCTCATATGATCATGCCCAACAGCCAAGAACAAAGTAAAAGCCTACGAGGTCTAACACGCTCATCACACTCGCAACCATCAACTACATAGCCTTAAGGGCTCCAACGTTCACAACCACTAAGTGGCATTCTCAAGCTACTCTAGATCCATCCTAGGCATGCTACTAACATGATACAACTACAAAGCTAAGGAATGAATGAAGGGGAAGGGAGGAGAGGAACCTACTGTCGAAGAAACGCAGCCGCGGAGTCAAGCTGG